>JAYMSP010002073.1:0-26547 GCA_036897095.1 Plantago elongata
TGTGGTGGAGCACGTTTCCCATCCGAGTTGGCGTCCGATTAAGCAGTCCAAGTGGTGGAGGAATGGAATTGATCGGCCATGTGAGCAGCTTGCTACTGTATTTTTCTCCCCTTTTCCGTTTTGGGGCTGTTGAAGAAGAAGGTGGATGGGAAATGACGATTCTGCCCCTGGCTGCTGAAGGAGGAGTTTTAACAATTAAGGGCAATCTGGTCTTTTCTTACTTATTTATCTAACTCGTTCTGGCTACTAGACGACTCGTAATTAAATTCCGAAAAAATATCAAACCAATTCCCGGACATTTGTGGAGTTATTTTCGAGGTGTCGGTAAAATAAAATAATTATTTTATAAAATAATATTATATTATTATTTTATTCGGTACGTTTAATAATTCGATTTTAACGTCGAATCTGCTCGACATTAAAATACAAAATTTACGCTAAATTATCTGCAAAAATTTTCGACTCGTATGAAATGGAAAAATTAATATTTTATTCAGTTTAAAAGTCGAAAAAAAATTCACGGAACTTACAATAGTCTTTTCAAACTTTTGTTGATAAACACTATTTCTCAAAAACTGGATGGTTTCTGATATTTAATTCAGAGAGCGGAAGACTTTATGATAGATAAACAAGTTTTGTGCTTTGCAGTAATAATGTGTGAGTGTTTGTGTGTGTGTGTGTGTGTGTGAGTGTGTGTGTGTGTGTGTGTGTGTTATACTTTGAAAGATAAATATGAATAAGTAAATAACACATAAAGTATAGTGGTATGTGGAGGTGGCATAATCCTCTAACTAATCCAATGCGTCCTTTATGAGACCTGGAATTCACTAGAGCATATAATTGAGTTCTCCTTACAATAATCCTATTCTATGTTCCCTACAAACAAATGGTTCCCAACCAAATGTTCCCCCTGAGTTGTTTCCTAGTTCCTCGAGCCAAGTACTTCATGTACTCAAGATAACCTTGGAGCTATTTCTTGATTTCCCAAATCAAGTACTTCATATACTCCACGCTTTGATGTGTTGGTTATGAGTTAATTTGTCAGGAAAGCTTCTCGTATAACTTTTCGGTTATATTTTCAGAGAGCTTTGGAGATATAGAACTACTCGATACACTTATTCAATAACTTTTCGGTTATATTTTCAGAGAGCTTTGGAGATATACAACTACTCGATACACTTATTCAATAACTTTTCGGTTATATTTTCAGAGAGCTTTGGAGATATAGAACTACTCGATACACTTATTCAATGTATGGTAGCTTCTCTTTTACTGACCATGTAATTCGTATACGTTTTGGTGAATGAGCTTCAAAAAGTATCTGAAAGTTCAATTCTTCACGAATAACAATCTCTTGTTATAGGTCAAAACACTTAGAACTACTAGTGATTCTTAGAGCTTTTTAGTCGCAACAATAAGCTTGGATAATGGTAGTGAGATGCTTGAGATTATACTTGCTTGATAGTAAATATGAGCATAGTTCGTGTGTGTATTTCTCAGCTTCTAAGTGGTGATATTTATAGATGAATATTAGAGATCGTACTTAATTTGCCAACTTTGATAAGTTTGTGGACTAAAAATCTTAAAACATACAAAGTGGTGATTACATGTCAAATGATCATATAGTTTTGAATTAAATGTGTTATTCTCCCCATAAAATACGGATAATTAAGAGACGAGCAAGAAGACGACGACTCCACTATCCGTCGTTAAATTCATAACGACGGATTTGGTGCTCTTTAGAGACGGTTAATTTAATAAGGACATTTCTTAAAGTGTGCGGTTCATTCTATGTATCACTTCTCGTCCACATCCATGGTCAAACTCACACATGTTCGTGTCTAGATTATTGATTCCTATATAAAATTTTGAATTACAAGATGGCCACACATATTTTGAAGAGACATGTGATTCCTAAATTGTATTTTCCAGATGCAATTCCACATGAATCACGATGAGATAGAAAATATAATATTCTTACCATATTCCATAACAAAACAGACATCATTATATTAATTTGATTTTCTTCGCATCACAATTTCAGAATCAAATCATGCACGCACGTTTCTTATCACACCGTCCAACATTGGTCTTGTCATCTTCATTCATAATATTTGGAGATATCTGAATGTGGCTCGGCAAATCATACCATATATCTGTCAATTATTAATGTTTGTGCTAAAGTAATACTATGCGGTGTAAAAGAAAACTTTAATAAGTGAGATCAATTATGTGACATCTCTTTACTAGATATAGCCGAGCTCCATGTCCATTGAAATGCATGGGGAACTCACAGTAGAACCGAGTAGGATATATGGACATATGGTTTATCATTCTACTCGGTTATGCAAAAGGTTATATACTGTATTGAAAATTTGAAATTGGACTTTTAAACGGTTATTTATACTGATATCATTCGAGATAACGAAATGTAATTCAGTTGGTAAGACCTTCTCCTTCAATTAAAATGTTGGGAATTTAAGTCACTTTTAAAAATTTTAAAATAAAGAATAAAAAATTAATCATCCCGGTTTAAATTACTTGCGCAGGTCAGACACGAGTTTTAGGAAAAAAGTAAAATAATAGGAGATTTGAAAATAAATTAGGAAAGAGAATAAATAAAGTAGCAGAAATAATGAATGAAGTGTGTCACTAGTATAGCTACTGGATCAGAGAGTTTTTGTGGTGCTAGTCATCACCGTCGTCGTATTGGACGTGTTCAAACACTATTCAATACCGCCCTTTGAATCGTGAGACTTGATGAATGCGTATACCAAATTAATACGTACATAAGTGCGGACTTCAGTAAAACAGACACTTTCGACACTATTCAAAAAGGTCACTAGTACTCCTAGCTAGTTCACTTGAACATTGTAAAAGAGGAAATCACTTAATATGTTAGTCTAGTAAATCTTGTA
This sequence comes from Plantago elongata, assembly GCA_036897095.1. Lineage (NCBI taxonomy): Eukaryota > Viridiplantae > Streptophyta > Magnoliopsida > Lamiales > Plantaginaceae > Plantago > Plantago elongata. The sequence continues at coordinate 2,919 of JAYMSP010002073.1, forward strand.
TTAGAATTATTTGGCCTCTGATTGTAATTTTGTATTTTAGAGAAGGCCTTGAAGAAGGATCCTAGCAATGGATTTTAATCGAAGATTGAAGATTGAAGATTGAAGATTGCACAAGGTTTATAAAGACTAAAGGTTTAAGTTTCCTCAGATAGACTATGGTCAGAGATCATTTTGTACATTGTATTATTTGCACAAAACATGTCTCTAAACATATGACAACATTAAGTATTGGAGCATGCTAACTCTCTGAGAGCCTCATGTGTCTGTTGAGACTACAGGACAATAAATAGTACATTGCATTACTTACACCGGCTGAAATATCGCTATGTGTATAAGTTCTCTCTAAAAAATGAGAAAGCGACTTCAGAGTACTTATTTCGAGATATAAATGGATTGAATTTAGAGTATGTCTAACGAATACTATTCAAACGACTCTCAAATTCATCATTATATATCACCACTTAGAAGCTGAGAAATATACACACAAGCTACGCTCATATCAATTTTCAAGGAAGTATTCTCTCAAGCATCTCACTACTATTCTCCAAGCTTTCTGTTGCAACCAAAGCTCGAAGAATCACTAGTAGTTCTAAGTGTCCTGAACCTATAACAAGAGATTGTTATTCGTGAAAGAGTTCAACTCTCAGATACCTTTCTGAAACTCATTCTCCATAACGGGTACCAATTACTTGGGTCAGCAAAAGAGAAGCTACCATACATTAAACAAGTGTATCAAGTAGTTCTATCTCTTCAAAGCCTGTAAACATAATTGAAAAGTTATACGAGAAGCTTTCCTCACAATCAAATTTATAACCAACACCATCAAGGCATGGAGTGCAGGAAGTACTTGATTTGGGAATCAAGGAACAATTCCAAGGTTATCTTGAGTACATGAAGTACTTGGCTGGAGGAGCTAGGGAACAACTCAGGGGGAACATTTTGTTGGGAACCATTTGTTTGTAGGGATCTTAGAATAGGATTATTGTAAGGAGAACTCAATTATCTGTTCTACTGAATTCTCAGAAAGGCCGAAGTGGATAGTTGGAGGATTACGCCACCTCCATATACCACTATATTTGCTGTGTTATTTACTTACTTATATTTATCTTTGAAGCATCACACACACACACACACACTGCAAAGCACAAACTCATTTATCTATCACAAAGTCTTCTACTCTCTGAATTTAAGTATTTGAAAGCCCTCAAGTTTATGAGAAATAGTATCTATCGAAAAATGTTTGAGAAGACTATGCCCCCCACCCCCTAAGTCTTCTACTTTGTCGTTATCTGGACCAGCAGACAAAAGAGTCCGAATTGATTGTCGTTCATTCTGAAATCATAGGGAGAGACAACAATCCCATTTGGCAAAGTGAAGTTCCCACCAACTGGAGTTCCGTGTGTTCCTGTCGGAGAAACTGGAGCCTGCTAAGTTTGCATTTGATTAGCCGGAGGTGTTTCTCCTGTTGAGGTCGTACCACAATGTCCTTCACTAGGTCAAAGTGTGACTATCCTTGTGGAACTCTGTGCGGCTTGAGTCCTTCTTGTCGGAGGTCTACCTCGAGGTTTCCGAACCGGGTCCGAACTGAAGCAGTGGCAGTACCGCTGATTTCCATGGTCTGGCCATATCTTTTCGGAAAGCATGATGACTTTTTGTCGGAGACCCACAGACGGCCAAAAGTGTTAAGAAATTGCCCCCAACCCAAGGATAGGTCCGGTACACAGTCGTAATGTTCAATTTAACTAAGTCTCCTTAACTAGTCTCCAAATATTCCAAGGTAAATTCTTCATGTTCTTATTGATCCGGTAGATAGCTTCGGGGGGGGGGGGGGGGGGGGGGGTAGGAGCGGTGTTTGAACCTTAAAATCTGGTTTGCCTAGGATCTAATCGGATATGAGACTTTACTCAAGAGTGATGAAGGTCAACTCTGTAAATAAGTATAAAAGTAGTTTTATGAAGGCATGACTTATCATTATCATGGGGATGTATGCACTATTTATATATCTCGTCCTCTTTGTGATAAGGCTAACTAGATTGTGTCAATTGGAGGGCTAAAATTGAGCCAACAAGGCTTATAGGATCATAACCCATTTCCCTTTTGGGATTTTAAGGGCAAATAAATCATTTTGTGGGAGATTGAAAGAAACTAGTAGCTCTCTTGATCAACATAGAATCCACGAAAAATGACCCGAGTGAAGACTTCTGAGGCTAACATATCTCGCTCCAAATAACTTATTATGGTCTTAACCACTTGGTTTCCTTTTGGTTCGGATTGAAAGGTTCATATATGATTTGGGTCGGACCTACCTATCTTCGGAGTAGACATTTGGTCAGGGTCCTTCTTTTGTCATAGTATTTTTTATGTCTTGGCCTATCTTGATCCTGGGTGGCCATAGGGTCGGACCTTTGGATCGGACCTTCCTGGCCTAGACCTTATAATACCGTGATGTCTTAGGATTCGTTCCTGAGGCATCAAATAACATATTTGACATATTTCCGTATTAACATTTATGTCACTAATTTTCTTCCATGAAGGACAGAGCTTTTGACTTTTTGATTAAAACATAATTGATTTTTGAAAGTTGTCTTGTTCTGATATTATTGAAATGTGAGGGACTTTCTTGTTAATAGAATGTTTGTTTGGGGATTTGGTGTAATTTTCCGTATAAGAAAGTTCATTTGAGAGAAAATGATACAAAATACTCGACCTGAACTGTAAATATGTAATGTGTGGGATTATTCATTATTGACATCAAATTCGTGCCTCCAGTAGAGGTTTATTTCATTCTAGTTCTAGAAGACAAATCATGCAACATTTATATTTCCCTACACGTTCAGTGGAGAAAGTTTTTCCTCTTCAATAGCATCAGAGTCATTGACAGTTTCCAGCTTTTCATCACTTGTGTAGTATTCATTGTTAATAATGTCCAGGTACGGCAATGTATTGAATGAACATGCAACTGCATTCCCAAGTGCAATGCTGCAATAACTATCACCTGCTATCTCCTCAATCCGATGCTTGATCGCCTCGAACATGTGTGCGGGCTCGTGGTGCATCATCTGAAGCACATCAGCACACGAATTCCCACGAATTGTTTTCGTCACTACAAATCCGTGAGGCGATTCATCACATTGTTTAACACACACTAAGCTCGGGCTGCCGTACAGGTTGTGAAAGCCTCCTAGTGCCTCCTGATATGCCCCTGCAAGGAACACACCCAGGTGGTATTTTTCTTTGTTCACTACTTCATGTAGACACAAGCTCGATTCGCCACCGATAAACTTGTTGATTATGCCATCGCTGTCACATGTTAGGTCGGATAGGATACCCTGAACCGTTGGCTTTCTCTCAAGCCTATGGATTGGAATAATTGGAAACAACTGGCCAATGGCCCAGAAATCAGGCAGTGAGGTGAAAATCGAGAGATTGATGTCGTAGGTACGAATGTTGGAACAATCACCGTTCAAACTGGAAACAAGTTCACAAAGGCCATCAACTGCTCCAAGCTGTTCCATTGATAATGACCCTTGTTTGAACAGATCAACACATCTATGTTTCACCTGATCCACATAAGTAACCAGAAAGGAACCATCACCATCGATCAGGGTATTTATTTCAGGCGGCAACACATTTAGAACATGTTGAAGTGAAAGATTGTTGTTTGCTGGTGGAATTGCGGAAGAAGCTTCGAACACTAATACCGAATGGTGTGAAACAATGGCACGGCCGCTTTCGCTGCTGAGTATTGGATGCATTACACCATTTCGGTTACAAACTAGCCCAACAGTCTCAACAACAGCAGAAGCATACTCTTCAATGCTATAAGCAACTGACATATCCGAATCTTGAGACCTTGATCCGTCGTAATCAATTCCTAGGCCTCCACCAATGTCGATCACTTTCATGTTTGTGGCCCCAAGGCGTACTAGTTCGCAGTAAATCTGCGCAGCCTCAGTGACACCATCGGATAGTATGGAAGTTGAAGGAATCTGAGAACCGATATGGAAATGCAAGAATTGGAGGCAATCCACCATACCATATCGCTTTAATTTCTTGATTACTCTGAGAATTTGCGACGTCGTCAGGCCAAATTTGCCTTTCTCACCAGAGGTTGAACCAAAATGTCCGTTGTGCTTAGTCCTCAACTTGGCCCGTAAACCAATCACCGGTTGAGGAGAACCAAGTTTCTTGCTGACTCGCATCACCATGTCAAGTTCCTCCTCTTGCTCAAGCACGATTACAACATTGAGATGCAGCTTCTTCGCAAGTAAGGCAAGAGATACGTAATCAGCATCTTTAAACCCGTTGCACACCAAGAACGCCTCAGGTCTTGTACCATGCTTGCAAAGGCAGCTCATGGCAAGGAGAAGCTCGGGTTTGGAACCCACTTCAAGCCCAAATCCGAACCTTACAATATCTTCCACGACGAACCTGTCATGATTGCATTTCACAGGATAAATCCCCTGGTAATAATTTCGGTAGCCCTTGGACTGAATCGCCAAATCAAAAGATGCCTGCAATGACCCCAAACGGTCATTCAGCACGTCTGGAAAACGGAGAATGAGCGGCGCATTCAGCTTAAGTGCATCATTAGCATTGCTAACAACATTGACAAGATCAATCTCCTGGTGGGGCAGGGTGTTATCTCCATGAGGGCGAACGGAAACATTGCCATTCGAATTGATAGAGAAGTACGGTGCACCCCAACTGTCGACCTTGTACAGCATACTGGAATGAGCCGGTGACCAACAAGACGTGACTGTTAGCGGTTTTACAACGGAGTACGGACGCCGAACGGAGAAAGAGGAGTAAATGCAGCGAGCAAGGGAAGCTGCAGGCATAGTGGTTTATTTATTGTTAATGATATGATTGTGTATTACTAGTAGTTATTATTGGAACAAAGGATTTTCTTTTCATTCATATATTTGCCATGTGTACATTAAGAGTTTATATAGGAATGGTGATTCAAAAAAGAGTACAGGTCTGATTGAGAACCACACACTCACACAGCAAACAAGGACATTTCACCAACTTATGCATGGAACTGGAAGCTCGTGGCAGCACAGTTAGAAACTGATAGTTAGTATTGTCCAGATGCAATTCCACATGAATCACGATGAGATAGAAAATATAATATTCTTAAAAAAACAAACATCATTAGATTAATTTGATTTTCTTCGCATCACAATTTCAGAATCAAATCATGCACAAACATTTCTTATCACACTGTCCAACATTGGTCTTGTCATCTTCATTTATAATATTTGGAGAAATCCAATATGTGGCTCCACAATTCATACCATATATCTGTCAATTATTAATGTTTGTGCTAAAGTAATACTATGCGGTGTAAAAAAGAACTGTAATAAGTGAGATCAATTATGTGACATCTCTTTACTAGATATAGCCGAGCTCCATGTCCATTGAAATGCATGGGGAACTCACCGTAGAACCGAGTAGGATATATGGACATATGGTTTATCATTCTAATCGGTTATCCAAAAGGTTATATACTCTATTGAAAATTTGAAATTGCACTTTTAAATGGTTCTTTATACTGATCATCCGAGATAACGAAATGTAATTCAGTTGATAATACCTTCTCCTTCAATTAAAAGGTTGGAAATTTAAGTCACTCTTAAAATTTTTAAAATAAAGAATAAAATATTAATCGTCCCAGTTTAAATTACTTGCGCAGGTCAGACACGAGTTTTAGGAAAAAAGTAAAATAGTAGAAGATTTGAAAATAAATTAGGAAAGAGAATAAATAAAGTAGCAGAAATAATGAATGAAGTGTCACTAGTATAGCTACTGGGTTAGAGAGTTTTTTGTGGTGATAGTCATCACCGTCGTCGTATTGGACGTGTTCAAATAATATTCAATATCGGGGTGGTTTTTCTTTGGTAGAAAGTTATTTTTGGTCTCAAAGTATGGGGTCTGGCACGTGCAATATAACGTTTGCACTCGCTGGTAAATTTAGTCATCTATTTCATTAATTTCCGGCGATTTTAATCTTTTGGATGGAAAATCGACCATTGACCATGTTGACTGCTGAGGTGTCAACATGATCAAACACTCTCTTTCAATTTGGACTTTCACCTAGATGTCACCTAATACTAGAAAAATATAAAAACTAAAATGTGATTTTAATTCAAAAAACAAAATAGAGAGAGTAAATAGTAAAACAAAACTCAATGAGAATTACAATAAAAAACGAGAAAACGGTCAATAAAAATAGTTTCTTCAACTCTAATGGGTATATAATCGACCGTTTTCTCGTTTTTTTTATGATAATTGTAGTTGAGTTTTATTTTTTTTGAATTAAAATCAGATTTTCAATTTTTATTTGTTTCGAGTATTAGGTGACATCTAGGTGGAAGTCCAAATTGAGAGGGTGTATTTGACCATGTTGACATTTCAACGGTCAACATGATCAATGGTCGATTTTTCAACCAAAATACTAAAATTGCCGGAAATCATGAAATAGAGGACTAAAAATTACCGGTGAGAGCAAACTTTTTACTGCGCGTGCCAGACCCCCCAAACTTTGGGATCAAAAATGCCTTTCTCCCTTTTTCTTTTGCATCATGTACTCTTTGGTTTAGGGTGGTCTTTTGAGGTCCATTGTGCAATTGTCTGAGTTTTTTACACTTGTTGTATTACTCGAGCATGTACGCTGTTGGTGTTCCGCTTCTTATTAATATGTTTTTTCTTCTTAAAAAAACCATGTTACAATATAGAAATTGAGAGAAATCTATATTAATAGAAGATTAAGAATAAAAGAGTAGTGAGGGTAACGGGGTACAAAAAATTGAAAGCAGCCTATTCTTATATAGAAATATATATTAGCTATATCTAATCCAATTAGTAAATGAAAGCTAAGCTATACCGGAAGATATCTAATGCAAAATATAATATGATAAAATACTATGTAGACTAGGAGATAAGTTCTTCTGCAAGTTGAAGTCCAGTCTTGATATATATCTTGACATGCCTCTCTCAAGCGCTCTTGCGCATCTCTTCTCCTCCACACAGTTGATCCGCTCTCTTCTTTGCCAGTCAATTCCTCTGGATAGGTCTTCCTCTTTTTATTACGCAGCAAAATAATCTTATTCTATGCGGTTGAGTAGTTTTCTTCTCCTGCAGCTCTACTTCTGCATTTTCTGTACACGTCGTCGTCTTCCTCGAGCAACTTTGTCAGCTCCTTTCCGAGATTAGATTAAGCTCCCGAAGTCGCACCTCCTAATCAAAAGGGTTCCTCAGCCCCCAGGTCACTCCCACACACCACCAGGCCATCCCACATAGTTTCCTAGTCTAAAGCTCCTTTGTTGTTCGAGTTCGCGAGTTTTGTGTTCCATATACAACCGTTCGAGCTAGTGGTCTAACGCTCTTGCTCCATGTTATCTTGAACTCTTGTGGTCACTAGTTGATCACACTCTGCCTAATCAGGCCTATATCTATTTGATCACTTGTTGAACCTTCTTCGTCCACCTTTGTGTGGTCTTATATCCTCTCTACCTCTTTTGGGTGTCTCTTCCCATGTTTGTTTTGGGTGCATAAGTTCTTTCTTCTTCCAATTTCCTCTCGTCTTCTTTGTCCTGTCTCGTTCTTCTCCTCTCCCAGATTGTGTCGCCATGACTTTTGATACCTCGCATGAGGTTACGACTTCGTTCCACCCTACCCTACTCTTGAAGACTCGAGCACTTATGTGTGGTTGGGTACCAAATTTGGGTCCCCCTTGCCCATACCCAACTGCACCTTGGTATCGTCCATCGTCCAGTCCATCTCAGTTTGATGGTCTTATTGGAACTCACCCACAACAAGATCATACATTTGATCTCACCTTCTCTCATACAACATCAATGTAGAAATTCTTGGACCACGAAGATGAGGAAGAAGAAAAGGCCCCTCACCACGGAGTCAAATCACGTTTTCTGGCAATTTTCTTCCATAATTTCAAATCTTCACTCTCCTGGCTCTATAAATAGAGGACTTATATCAACTTAAACAACACACTTTCACTCTCTTTTAATTCCAAAGCTTTGTAAAGCTATGGTTGAATCGCAATAGAATTGCGATTAATGTACCATTAATAAGTCGTATCAACAATCTCCACGAAATGTTGTTTTTACTTCTTTTGATTAGTAGAATTGCATGATCTAGGAATTTCCTTATCTTGGGATTATAGAGTATGTTATAGGGTTTGAAATGTCAACATATTTCTCACACTATATGTTTACAACTACATATACGAAACTACACTTCAGAACTAGCCTAATTAATTTCTCGAGAGAACGACTATATGGTTTAGCATTGTCACACAATGACAACCGCTTTACTACATGCATTTTTTTTACAAGTATTAGTTTTGAGCACATCAGAAGCATAGGCTCGTGACCCGGCAAGAATCATTTACTCGAAGAAAACAATCGAAACCGAGCCAAATAAATCATAGTGTGGCATGTTTCATGAACATTTAATATTATATACATACATGGAGTTCACAATCTCGAAATCCTTATTTTGTGTGTTTTTATTTGTAGAGGATACGATGGCTCGGGGCTATTCTTGAAGGCATCAACAAACCAAACAAACATGCATTTTGTGAACCCCTATACATTTTCAAGATTCTTCATGAAATTTGTGTACACTTCCAATATTGTTCAAAAGATTCAACTTCTAGGGTTTGACATTGTATTAGAATGGCATTGATATTCTAGTCATAATGTAGTACACTTATTATGTTATGCGCATGTAATATATTTTATTTAAATTCATATCTACAATGAATTCGTAATGTTATTGGTAAACATTCTATACATGAAGTTATTTGTGTGCCAATTAATTTTTAGACTTTTTTGCAATAATTGTACAAAAATCTGAAAACGTATTTAATCTGAAAATGTATTTAATATATAAATTTGCAAATAAGAAAAATAAAAAACACAGAAAAGTCGATTTTCCGGTAATTATTTTAATAAATTTATACAATTTAGTTTGCAGAAATTATATATATGTATACCTATTTAATTTTCTTCAAACATAACAACAATAAAATTTAAATGATTAAATAAACAAAACATTTTTCAATTTAATTTTTCAAATCATTTATTTATGTTGCTATTTTATGTTTAATCGTGTATATTAATGCTTTTGTATTTGTATAAACAAAATTTTCAGTTTGTTTTATAAGTTTTTATGACTTAGGGAAATTTTAATTAAATGAAAAGCTTTTGTTGTTGCGTTTAATATTCATGTGCGTTTTGGTTTGTTGTTTGTATACTTGAGGCAGGTTAGAGGCCAAACGGATGATGAGGAGGCACATGAGTATATGATCAATCACAAAACGAATGATCAACTCACGGATAACTAGACCTAGAATAAACTCGAACAAAGAATCTATTCTAGTCACTATCATGTTGAATGATTCAAAAACACATGTTTGATGAACATCCACACAAGTCTAGTAAATCAAAGACACACAAGTATGATATGAATATCTAAAGTCTCGGTGTTTGTGTGTGTCTTGCAAAGAAACCTTCTTCTTGTCTATGTAAAGTCTTCGACTTCTTCTAATTCGATCAAGGAAAGAACAATTGTAGAAGGAAGCTTTTCTTCTTTGTTTTGTTGGGTCGGCAGCTAGAAGGAAATTTTCTCAACATTGAAGATCTTTTTCCATATTTTTCCTTCTAGTCTTTGTCTTGAAGATTCTTTCTATATTGTGGTCGATCTCTTGCTTCTTCTTAAAGAAAGTCTTCGATCAACAATTAGTTCAATTACCAAGGTTGTTTCCAGCAAAATAAACACTCAAACAAACAAAACCATTGAACTAATTAAGAAAGACAAGATTAATACATAAAGTGCATTATGCAATGAAACTTTCAAACCTTATGAATCATTTTATATGACGAAGGAACAATACCTGGATGACATTGCATACTTGGAGGAGATCTACATGTATCATTAGTTATCATTGCTGAAGGTAAACCATGCATGGGTATGGGGTAAATACCTTTGAGTCATGAACTTTGTTAAATCTAACAAAGAATCTGCCAAAACTTACAAGGAAGTTTGTGAGCTAGCCAGAAAGACAGAGCTCTATGTCAGAAGGTTATTCTATGAATATGTTGAAGATTACGGGAGGGTTGACACCCATTGATCCAGAAAGGTGCTGAAGAACATGAGGTTTCTGAACCTAAGTTAATTTTGAAGACTTGAAGACTGGTATGTTAGGATGTTTTCTTGGAGCTTGGTTTCTCCTGTTGTCCTAGTTTACTTAGTAGTTTTTGTAAACACTTTGCTGAATTGATCTTTATTGTTCAATATGTGTAAAAGTTATCTTGTGCTGTAATGTTATTTCTGATGATCATACTCTCAGAAACCTTCTATAAAAGATAACTTGTCAGCAAAGATCACTCCTTGTGATTTGGTTGATGTTTACTTTCTGCACTTAATTTATCTTATTGAATATCATTTGAAATGATTAAGTGGTAGATTGTTTTCACTTCCATGACTGTAATAGGACATTAAGATAGTCATGGTTAACTGATCAATAAGAGGGAAATTTGTTAGGAATATCTGTTAGTATTTTTGATCAATCACCGTATGACTTATCTTTAGTACATAAAGGTGACTAAAATTCTTGGTTCACTTGAACATTGTAAAAGTGGAAATCACTTAGTATGTTAGTCTAGTTAAACTTGTAATAGGATTATTAGATCTCTGAATGTAATTTTATATTTTGAGAAAGCCATGAAGAAGGATCTTAGCAATAGATTTTAATCGAAGATTTGAAGACTGAAGATTGTACGAGTTTGGTGAAGACATAAGAGTTAGTCTCCTCAGATAGACTATGTTCAGAAATCATATTGTATAGTGCAAATATTGCACATAACATATCTCTGAACATATGACAACATCGAGTCAAGGAGCATGCTAGCTTTCAGAAAGGCTCATGTGTTCGTTGAGACTACATGACAAGAAATAGTATAGTGCATTAATTACACCGGCTGAAAGGTCGACCAATGCATAGTCCTCTCTGAAAAATGAGAAAGGGACTTCTGAGTACTTATTTCGAGATATCAACGGATTTTATTCTGAGAAGGTCTAACGGATACTATTCAAACGACTCTCAAATTCATCTATAAATATCACCACTTAGAAGCTGAGAAATACACATGCAAACTACGCTCATTACATATCAAGCAAGTATTCTTTCAAGAATTCTTACTACCATTCTCCAAGCTTACTGTTTCGGCTAATAAGCTCGAAGAATCACTAGTAGTTCTAAGTGTCCTAAACGTATAACAAGAGATTTTGTTATTCGTGAAAGAGTTGATCATTCAAATACCCTTTCTGAAGCTCATTCTCCAGAACGGATACCAATTGCTTGGGTCAGAAAGGAGAACATACCATATATTGAATAAGTATATTAAGTAGTGTAATCTCTTAAAGCTCTCCGAAAACATAGATGAAAAGTTATAAGAGAAGCTTACCTGACAATCAACTTATAACCAACACCATCAAGGCGTGGAGTACATGAAGTACTTGGTTTGGGAAATCAAGGAAAAACTCCAAGGTTATCTCGAGTACAGGAAGTACTTGGCTCGAGGAGCTAGGGAAACATTCAGGGAGAACATTTGGTTAGGAACCATTTGTTTGTAGGGATCGTAGAATATGATTTATTGTAAGGTGAACTTAATTATCTGTTTTAGTGAATTCTAGGTCACAGAAAGGCCGAGTGGATTAGTTGGAGGATTACGCCACGTCCAGATACCACTATAAACTGTTGTTTATTTACTTTATTGTACTTACATTCCATCATTACACACACACACACACACACACACATTATTACTGCTAAGCACAATCATGTTTATCTATCGCTTAAAGTCTTTCGCTCTCTGAATTTAAGTATCAGAAACCTTCCAGTTTCTGAGAAAGGCTGTTTATCGACGAAAGTTTAAAAATACTATTCACCCCCCCCCTCCATTTAGTCTTTTCCTTTGCCGTTATCTGGACCAACATCCATGATGTCATATTTATATTTCTAATTAAAAATATTTATTTTTAATTAGAATCGGCGGGTTGAGAACCGAGACTACTCATTTGACGAACCATATCAGCCATGGAGGGGAAATTGAACGGACCCTATCGTCGAAATTAGGGGTGGATAAATGGAAAGTAGTTTTGTTGTACAATTATCGGAATGAAACAGTAGAGGAAGGTGGAGGATCAATGCGTTGGCTTCCGATTCGGATTGAGGGGTTTGGGGATCATCGAAAAGAGAGTGGATGGGGGCGGGGTTTTCGGTGGAGATTAAGGAGGTTGATGGTGATCGCCACCATTGACGGTGGTAGACGGTTGATAGAGAAGTGGTTTTGTGGCAAATGGAAGGAGGAGTACGGTGGTGAACTTGCATGAGTGTATACTCGCCCATTTTTAATTAAAAATATGAATATGACATCATGGATAAGTGGCATGGCAGTTAATTCGTTATCGGAGCACCTTAGTTTGTCGGTTCAATTCGTCACATCATCAAATACACGCGTAGGTTAACTTGGTCAAACAATTTGTACTAAATTTGTCAAACTTGACAAATGTTAACTATAATTGCCAAAGTTGACAAATGTTGAACTAGAATTATCAAATTTGGTAAATGTTCGACTAGAATTGCCATGTCCAACAAACAATTACCTGCATGTTTCAGTGTAGTTTACTTAAGTTTTTTATCGTTCTTTCAAAATTTTCATTTTAAAATATGTGAAGATGAAATTTAAACGGTCTAAAATGAAATACGTGAAGATGAAGTTGGGATGGACGAGGGAAGTATACTATAAACAAAACAAATCAGTTCAAATCTATTTTGATGGAATATTCCTGTCTGGGTTCACGATGTGAGGATATGGTGACTGATTGTATTCCGTTCCAGTGAAGAAATATTATTACTAGTCACTCAAATCAAAATGTGATAAAGTACGTATACATTTCACTATGGCGACTAACAAAATTAGTGGTAGGGATTTGGTCGCTTAGTAAGTATGGTTTGTGATCGATTTTTTCCACTGTAGTGGTGATCGCGACCGCAGTTGCAGGTAATTTTTATTATTTTTTTAATTTTTAATTTTTGTTTATAATTATATTAATACGAATATTGAAAATTTTGAGTAAAAAGAGACGTTTTAATTAAAAATACCAGTAGAATAGAGTAGAATAGTGAATTAATACAAAATACGAACATATACAAACATCGGGTGACATCTAATGTATGAGAAAATATATCTTCATTGATTTTGTTTTGTAAATCTCAAAAAAATATAAATGACGGTATAGTTTTTTATATTTTTTAAATAATAACATAATATAAAAAATAAGAAATAAATAAAAAAAAAGTTGGGCCATGTAGAGCCCAACAAAAGAGATAACTCGATCGATTGTTGGATAACCGATCGAGGTAACTTTTCCCACGCCTAATTCATGGTTGTCCGGCCGTGGCGCCGTTGCAAACTCACGACCAATTTTTACAGGTGCATCATAGTGTGCCCGATTATTTGATTGGTACATACACTAGTCATTAGTTGTCCATAACCAAATATTCGTGATCAATAATTGGTGTATAATTGATTTACCTAATAATTAGTTTATTGATATACTTTATCGTTTCAACCAAATAACGGATATTGTACTTAATTAAACGCATGATTTTGATGAACATTATTTAATAAACTTTGATCCCAAATTAATTAGTTTATTGATACACTTCATCGTTTCAACATGTGAGGACGGATATTATACTTAATTAAACGCATAATTTGATGAACAATATTTAATAAAATTTGATTCCAAATTAATTAGTTTATTGATACACTTTATCGTTTCAATCTGATGACGGATATTGTACTTAATTAAACGCATGATTTTGATGAATATTATTTAATAAAATTTGATCCCAAATTAGTTGATTCATGATACATGCTACTTTGTTCACATGCAGCTAATCAAGGTAATTCCTTAAAAAGGATCATATGATTGATTCCTATCAAACATAATTTCCTGTCTCGATCAACTTTTTCCGCTTTACTTTATTTTCACGTGTATCTTTGTTGACCAATCAAAGATAGAAGTATACCAACAAAAATTATTGGTATAATTTGCCCGTTCAGTTTTCCAAGGGCTACATATATAGGTTAATTGATAAATTTTGTACTGAAGATGACTTCTCGATTTCTTAATAGTATGATATATGCTTGCTTGATTGAAATTTTGTAAGTATAATACGATAGATTATAGGAACACATGCATGCATAAGAGAGAATGAAATAAAAAAACAGCCAATCATTGAATAGAAACGGATAGAAGCCACCAAATAAAGCCTGACGATTTTCCTCATAGTTTTATAAGTTTGTTGCACATATGAAAGTGACGGATAGAAACCACCAGATATCGGCAGATTATTCTAGATTATAATTTTTTTTTACTGATAAGACTTGATTATGAAAAAAACTATTTCAGTACATTTTAGGCTCGGAAATATGTCCACAAAAACTAGAAATAACGAAACATACAAAAATGATTAAGGAAACTAGATAGTTGACATACCTTAGAGAATGCCTTGGCTCCGGTACATCGCAACACAGTGGCTTGCTTCACAGATGACCTAATATGCTGCATGTTCTAATCCTTTTGCTGAATTCTTTTTCATTCCAGGGTTATCCAAATATGGTAGAAGGTCTTGCCATTAGAGCACGAAAAACAACAGATCTTCAACCCTTCCCCGTGTGATCTTGCCAAGCCGAGACATAAGTTGTTGCCATGTGCTAATAACGGAAATACGTAGCCAAAGTAAACCAGCTTTAAGAATGTTATAAGTGACGGGGAACGTGAAAAAAGAGGTGATCAATCGTCTTTGCACCATCACAAAAGCTACATTTTCCATCCGTAGATACGCCAAAGAAGGCCAATCGATCCTTAGTAGCTAGTCAGTTATGCAGAGCTAGCCACATGATAAAAGTTGCTTTTGGTCGAGTCAGGTTACGAATAACAAGATCCCTCCACTCAACCTTTTCCATTCTTCCCGGTAACATCTTGTAGATTTCTCGAACCTAGAACCATGGTGCCCCCAGCTGATCCGTAAAGATTTGCGAGTCTTTGATAACCTCAGGAGTCCGGAGCACAACCCAAATCAATTCCGAGCTGGTCAGGGGTGCCTACCAAGTGTCCACCATTTGTTGTTTTGCATAGTAACTATGAATCCATCGTACCCATAACGTATCCGCCTTTGTTTAAATCTTCCATAGTAATTTTTCAATAAGAGCAGTGTTCCATTCCTGTAAACTGATTATATTCAAGCCACCACAACTTCTGGGGGCAAAAATCTGTTGCCAAGAGACTAGTGCCTTATGGTAGTTACCATCTTTACCACTCCAAATGAAGCTTCGACATATTCATTGAATGTGATCGAGTACAGTTTTGGAAACGAAAACACCTGTAGCCAGTAAGCTGTGATAGATGTAATGACACTCTTAATAACTTGCTCGCTCCCCGCATAACTTAGTAGCCTGGTAGTCTAGTGCTTCAATCTATCTAGAATTTGATCAATTAACGGTTGGTATTGAGTTGCTTTGAGGGTCTGGTGAGAGAGAGGGACCCCCAAATAACGAACTGGTAAGCAGTCCACTGTGATCCTCGTAGCTTGCATAATCCGGATCTTCACAGCCGAGGAGATCCCACCACAAAATATCTTAGTCTTCACCAAATTAGCACACAAACCGGTATCCTCAGGAAACAACCGATATTGGGACCACATAAGCTGAATCTACACCTCATCCCCTATAAAAAGTATAAGGTCATCAGCAAAGCACAAGTTAGTAATATGGAGCTTCTCACACTTCAGATGGAAGTTAAAACCTGGCATAAATCTCAATTTCTGCAAACAGTGATGCAAATATTCCATTATGAGCAAAACTTTATAAGGATAAGGGTTCCCCCTGACGCAAACTGCGACGAGCTTCAACGAGCTTAGATGGTACTCCATTAATCAAGTATCTGTAGGATACCGTCGAAACGCAAAACATTGTCCACCTAATTAACACCACATGGAAACCTAACTCCGTCATAATCAGCTCCAAAGCACCCCAATCCACAGTATCATAGGTCTTGTGCAAATCCATCTGGATCATGCATCTAGGGGAGATACCCTTACGAGGATATCCCCTAACAAGTTTCTGAGCAAGAAGGATATTATGTAGAATAAGCTTGCCAGCTAAGAAGATAGACTGACTATCATCAACTACACTATTGATCACTTGTCCAAGTTTCGTTGTAAGAATTTTTGAGATGATTTTATAAAATGTGGTACAACAAGAAATAGGTCTCATATCCTAAACTTTCCTGGCCTCCGGAGTCTTGGGTATCAAGGTGACAAGAGTACAATTTAGTGCACGGTATAGTGAGGATGTGTCGAAGAAATCCATCACGGTCACATAAACATCTCCTTTAACTACTTTCCATGCCTACTTAAAAAAGAATGCACTAAACCTGTCAATGCCCGGAGCTTTGAATTCCCCAATATCCTAGAGGGAAACATCGATCACGCGATGCGTGACCGACTGGATCAACATGCAACAATCTGAATGGCTAAGGCGGGAACCCATACGGAGTAAGCTCACATCGACACTTGATCTTCTAGATACTGTACTACCCACCAAATCCGAATAGAAGGACAATACTTCCTCCTCGATATCCTGCGGCAAAAACAGGAGTCTGCCATCCGCCTTTTACAAGCAATGAAGTCCAATTCTACAATTTTTCTCCCTCACACTAGCTTGAAATAGCGCCGTATTGCTATCTCCCAACTTTATCCAATCAACCTTAGCCTTCTGGCACAATAATTTCTCCTTGATATCATGACAATACTCAATTTCTAAAGTAGACTCTCGAACTTGGTGAATTCGAGAAGGACAAAACCGATTTAATCTTAGCTCCTCATGATGTTGTTGTAGATGCTCAGTTGAAAGAAGAATCCATTGCCTAGTACCACACACTTTCTTATTCAGGCCCCTCATCACCGCTTGGAGCTGTTTAAGCTTAAACCAAAGGCGCTCATTTGGTCGACGTAGCCCGATCTGCTGCCATGAAGCAACCACTGTCGTATGGAACTTCAAGAAGTGGGTGACAGAATTAATGAACTTTAAACAAGATTTTCTCCCTCGTTGTGGAGAATGGTCCGAGATCCCAGGTGCACGAACCTCGACATCAACATACGCATTCTCCTGGGACCATGCTACATTACCAATAACTCTATCAATTCTTGAGTAAATAATCCTCTGCTCATGCTTATTAGACCAAGTAAATCGATCTCTTGACATAGGTACTTTGAATAAACCAACTTGTTGCATCATATATGCCAGATCCTTTTACTCATGCTCCGTAACCGGGTTACCACCAATACGGTACCCAAGGCAAAGCACATTATTAAAATCACCCAAAACAATCCAAGTCTCCGAGATACCCACCGTCAGGATCCGAATATCCTGCCAGATCTGTAAGCGAATCTGGAGTTGATTATGCGCATAAACAACGGTGAAAAGGCCCCTATCCTTACCATTCGCATCAACCACCGACAATGCACTAGTTGATCTATACTGTGTAGATAAGAAACCCGCACACGCTGAGGGTCCCAAAGCACCCATATACACCCAAGCACATGTGACATATAATTATCCAAGAACTTCCATCGAAGACCCAACCTCCTCCGAATCTTATCCTTTTTTTCTACCTTAACTCTTGTTTCTACTAGGCTAGCTACACTCACATTCCAATCCAATAGATGGGAGCCAATCTCCTTATGTTTTAGCTACCTTATTCATCCCCCGAATGTTCCAGACTAGCATTGATTAAGGATCAGTTCTCCACTAGACCCAAACCCAAGGTCAAGTAAAGCAAATCCATTACTTGTTGGAACCTCATCATCCGTACTCAAGTTACCTCCTGCAAAGCCATTATTTAATCGAGGGGAGCCCTGACGACTCCTTTCCGCCGACCAGCCTGCCTCTTCATCCGATTCTGCATGTCAGCCAGAGGGTCCGGGTTTATCCAAATTAGCCGTAGCACGCAATATGGTAGTAGTTCCATGTACTCGAGTTGGCGATTTCACCATCGGTTGTTTATCCCTCGGAATCTAGGCCTTCCTCGGCGCACCTTTCCCTTGATTTATCACAAAAAGGGCCTACCAGGGCAGTTGTTGCCGATGGGAAGTCGTTTATGCCTTCTTGGCTTCGCACGAATGGCCCACCTTCTGGCATTGTTGGCAAAAAAGTGGCTTCCATTCGTATTTAACATGTTGCATAATCGTGTTTCCTTGAAGATCCCTGATTAATATCGACTTTTGAAGCTCTTGAGTGATATCAACCTCAATGAGAATGCGGGCATACGATACTCGCAATTTCTTGAGAATACATTCATCAGTGAATTTTAGTTCTCCAATAACATTTACAATATTACTCAGACTATTAGCTTTCCATATATAAAGGGGACGTTAAGGAAATTTCACCTAAATCTGTGCAATCCGAAACATATCCTCCTTTAATTCAAAATTCCGAGTCCAAGGTCTAAGATCATAGGTTGTCCATAGATATAATACGGATCGCCCGCGTAAACCAGGTCCTTATCCTCCTCGATACGAAAATGAATAATGAAGTAGCCCATTGACAAGCCTGAGGCTGTCACATGCCGTGTTTAAAGAGTTAGAACTGGAACAAGTGCATGATGATGATGGAGCTGGACATCACAGGGGTGCCAGCCTATTTGGGATGAAATTTTAACTTGGAGGACTTTAATTGAGGTATAATTTATAAATACTAACTAAGTTTTTGTAAAATTTTAAGAGATGTATGTATTAATGATAAATCTAAAAGGCGAAGTAATACTTTTAATAGTATGTATAACGTTTTAAGCAATATCAATAATGTTTGTTAGTAATGGGCCTGGAATGACCTGAAGATGGTATAATGTGGAGGAACGTAATTAAGGATGAGCCCGAAGTGGTTCTATGGTGCTTCAGCATCACCATTGTTGTGTTGGGCGTGTCCAACTACCACCCAAAAAACGGCCCAAGTGTCGTGAGGGTTGATGGATGTGTATACCAAACCAGCACGCACCAAAGTGCTGGCATCGGTAAAAAATACACTATTTGATTTTCTCATGTAAATGACGGTGAATTATATCCTAGTATGCAAATATTCACGAGGTCGAGGTGTGATTTTGGTGGTGAAGTTATATTGGGGTGCAAAAGTGTAAGAGCCCTGAACTCTGGAATGTTTGCATTAGTTATTAATCCAATATTATTAAATTTAATGCGAATTGACTCAAGACCTATGACTCTACGCTTGCTAGCATATTGACTCTTAACAGCCGATTGAATTCGGATACTAATTACCGGCTCGTATCTGTCAGTTATTATAGCTGAAGAATGAGTAGCACTAAATTACTATTTAATATTATATGAAAATTTGTGCATATTAATATTATTATTATAAATTAAGAAATCATTTAGAATTATATTATTAATAGTGAATTTAATCAGTTGTGCCAGAAATAAATAACCATTCTTGAGCCCAACCTCAATCCTGAAAACTAACATTCATCAGCCCAAAGTTAAACCCAAACAATCTGGGTTGGCCCAGATCCGGTTACCTAACCCAGATCTGTTAGCTATCTTCCCTACCCGACTCGATCTTCAGCCCCAATTTCCTCCCTTCAGTCGATTCGTTCAATTCCTCACTGTAAATTGACAAGAGCCCTGTAAATCTCTCTGTTTTACCTTTGATTCCATGTGTCGACTCGTGACCTGGATTGAGTTTAGAAAGCTTCCAAAGGAAGCTATTAGCCGCCACAGAGACGGTCGGAGGCGGTGAGAGGCGGCCAAGCTTATCTATTAGGCTATGTCGGCAAGAGCTTCTATAAATAGGGCTCATCTTCTTCAGTTTCATTCTCAACTGTTTCCCTAAAGATCGAAGTTGGCGGCAGCAGCTTCATCTTTTGCACTTCCCTCGCCTTTGATTTATCTGATCCACGTTGATCCTTTGGTTAGAGGCCCCGTTCTTTTGCTTGCACTTGTCTCGTTGCGCTTTCGATCTACTTCTCCGGTAGGTGTTTCTCCTCTTTCGATTTGTAATCGACTCTTGGGTTGGGTGTTTGTTTAGTTCGAGTTTAATATGTTTGTTTTTTGCCTGCACCGACTCGTTGTGTGGTAATCTGAATTGATTTTCTGCTCATTCGAATTAATTCATTCGGGTTGTTAAGTGGTTGTTGTCGATTGGTGTCTGTATCACTTTGTTCCCGTATTTGGTATTGGCCGTTGGATCTCTATTTGTTGTCTGTCTGATCAACTTACATGTCTGTTTACTGGCTCATTGTACCAGTTCGAGTCTGTCTTCGCTTTCTCTATTTCTGTTATATCGTACTCTGTTTTACTCCTACTTTTGTCCTTCTTCTTGAGTTTGACTGTGGTCCTAATGGTTGTCTTTGACTGGTTCCTATTTCAAGTTTAATTCCTTTCGCACTGGCCTGCGTGTTTTTGTTGCTGGGTCTAGATTACTGATTTTCGAGTTTAGTGGTACTGTTGCAAGTCGAATTTGTTGTTGTTACTTGTATGTACGATGTTTCTTCAACCTTGTTGTTGCTTGTCTTGATGTTGAGTGATGATGTCGATTTGTGCATGTTGTACTCGAACTGCTTGTCGAGTGTTTGTGTTGCGTGACTGTGTGGTGCATCCATGTCGAGGTTGAATGTTATTGTTTGGGTGGATTGTTTCGGCTGTAGTAATTGTTACTCTGTTAGTTCAATTTTTCCTCTTGCTCCGACTGTGTGTGTGGTCTATGCTGTTTCGGGTTCCTCCTTGTTCAATTGTGGGCTGTGTCTGATTCTTGGTTTCGGTTGTGACTGTGGTGGTGTGTGATTGAGGTGACTTGTTAACTGGCAAAGGATTTGTTTAATCAGTTGTGTGTTTGATTTGTTGCTTGGTGGTGTATGTTGGTTCACTCGCATGCTTCTACATTATGACAAATGCTTTCTATACATGCCTGCAATCTGGTTCTCATTGCTATCATCACATGAGTAATTGTAGTAATGTGCTTACTAGCTTAGTGGCGTGTAGTTGGTGTTTCTGTGTGGGTATTGCTCCCTATGAATAAGCATGTACTAGTGTGTATTTTCTAATGTATGTATTTTTCCTGATTAATTAGTGATTTAGTAGAACTAACTTTTGTAATGTGATGATCATGTGCTATTATTTGTGCTGCGTGAATTTAATTGTAATTTATGAATGTACTTGTGCTTCAATACTTGGTCTCCCTATTCTAATTGTTTGTTCTGCTCGCGTTCACAATTTACAGTGATTATTAAAGTGAGCTAGATGGATTTTTGGCAGAAGTATGTTGTTGGTTGTCTAATAATTGATTATTTCATTTAGGCATGTGTTGATTCAAGTTAAACAATTGATGGTTGTCTAATAATTGATTATTTCATTTAGGCATGTGTTGATTCAAGTTAAACAATTAATGGTGTATGTTACTATGCTTCTGGCCTTATCATGTCATTTCAAATTAGTAACATTAAACTCATGTCCTTGGGGTTGAATATACTATCAGCCTATATTTTTGCCATATAAAGTTTATTACTAAAATTTTGTTTGTAAATTGTTGTTGGTTAATGAAATTTCATATTGGGATTCGATTTGTGTTTTATATGGTTATTGTTGTTTTTGTGTTACGGTAATTGTTGGACTCGAAAGTCGTGGGTTCAAGGGGGTAGTTTGCTTAATTTTAGATATGTTCCTTACTAGTGAGTTTCCCTTTCTTATTCGATTTGGTTTTAAGTTGGGTATCTGATTTAATGTCTCGATTTCTTGCTAAATTATGGATGTCGTTTGTTGGTTACTATTCAACTCAATTCGCCTCTCTTCTCTTCTGCCTGTTTCGTCGATTGTGTGCTCGATATGTGTGTAAACTTCCGGTTTGAATCTGTCATACTCTGTTCTTTTGTTTTTGGGAGTCTCGATAAGACTATATGTTTTATCGCAGTTGTAACGCCCCGGATCTGGTCCAGACGTCAAGGATCGTGATGAATATCTCAAATACCCATTTATTAAAATATTACAATACTTTATCCGTTACACACTGTATGTACGGGATAATTCAAAAACAGAAATATAACAGAAACACACATTTAAACTTAAACCAGCAGCGGAGACCAGTCAGTCCGTCTGGCGATTCTACCCAAGCCTGTCTTCGTGCTCAAAATTTGGGAAAGTGAATTATTGAAACAAAGAGAGTGTCAGTCACGAAGACTCAGTAAGGATAGTCAGGCATGCATGAAATGCGCATGAGTAGAATAAATGCGGCAAACCAACACAATGCACTGATCAGTCATTTTAATACTTTTCGGGATTTCTAGTATCACTCACTTCAGGGTCGTCACCCTAGCTACTTTCGTAGCAACACTTAGGGTCGAAACCCAAGCTGATTTCACAGCGATCACTTTAGGACCATGGGTCCACGCTATTTGCATAGCAACACTTCAGGATCAGAGATCCACGCTGTTTTCACAGCAACACTTCAGGACCATGGTCCACGCTATTTTCATAGCAACACTTAGGGTCGAAACCCAGGCTGATTTCACAACGATCACTACAGGACCATGGGTCCACGCTATTTTCATAGCAACACTCCAGGATCAAAGATCCAGGCTGATTACACAGCAATAAACAGATACGGTTCCCAGTTTTAAGAAAACAGTGTGTGGTTGCCTTTTTTTATAAAACAGTTTTCGTGCAATGCAATGAGGATCGGAAATGCAAGAACTTAAATATATGCAAGGTACACTGTCACTTTATCACTTCACTAGCTGTAAAACATTTACAGCATTTACTTTCACTTTAGTACACTATCACTTGGAAATCAATATCACTTTCAGAATGCACTGACACTTGGGAATTAATATCACTTTCATAGTGCACTGTCACTTAAACTGAACTCGTAACAAGTCATGTCAATAACACTCGGTGATTTCTAGACACGGTTCACTATAGTTTTCAGTTAGAGGTCATAATCACTAGTCGAGTCACTTAGGGGTCGGCAGCTAATCGATGTCAGTATCAGACAGTCAGACAGATAAACAAACACAAAACTGAAATACGAGGAATGAACAATGGCACTTTAACTTTTCCAGGGCCTGATGCCGAAAGCCAACTATCACTCACGGTTTAGACAGTTAGGCAGACACGTATATAAATAGGAACGAGTACCGGAATAGGAAGATATTGAAAATGAACAACTTTTCCCTTGGCGGATGCCGAAAGCTAACTATCACTCACCTTGGTTGATCTTCGCAAGCTACGCAACTTCGTACTCCTGATAAACGGACAATACTATTTACCTTCACGCAAGAATAATTATAAAATGCCCCTACATTCCCCGTATATAAGTATAAACGCGTAGAATCAACGAGACACATAGTTACACAGTAATTCAGCAAGAACGATATCAAGAGGTCACACTGTCACGCCCCGGGACCGCATTGTGGGTCCCGCTACACTTAATACTCATTTAATAATATATTCGCCACTCTGCCT
>JAYMSP010002074.1:0-26540 GCA_036897095.1 Plantago elongata
CACATATTTTATAGATAGAGTTAGGAATATTTGTATATGAGGGTATAATGGAAACTTCACGTAAAAAAATTGAGAGGCAGCGATTGCGGTCCTTGCACCCACGTGGGTCCGTCCCTATAAGCATTTGTTAATTAATAACATGGATCCATCTCTCAAGTATCTTATTAATATATGTATATTATAAAATTTTATATATTTTTAATTATAGTATATTTCTTTTAACGATAAATGAGTGACTTGAACCCCGACCTATTAATTAAATTATTACCAACTAAACTGTACTTTATTATCATTATATTACTATCTTAGTTAAGTAAATATATTATTGAGTCGTTCATGGGAGAAAGTCGGAACCAATAATGAAGTGGGACTACAGATTGAGTACTAAAAATTTACCAACATGATTCGATTGAATGTCAGAGAATCGAATGATGGAAAATATGGCCAAAGGGGTTGTTCATTTTATGTATCTTTATTTACCTAGTGGAGTTCCATTGAAACTGATGTTGGAAAAAATGAAATATCATCTTGGAGTCTTGTACTTCGAGCAAACATATACAATTCCTAGTGCATTTTGCGCAACTGAGTTACGTACAACTCAAAATGAAAAATGTACAACTCAAACTTCTTAATTCGTATGTCAATGTCGATAAATCAGTCCTTTACTTCAATTTAACATCGTCGTCTTAAATTTTGACTAGGAGGTTGTGACTCATAACTTGGTTTTTCTCACACATTTTTTATGAGGGTGAATAATGTCATCATGTGTTCTCTACATGTTCATTACTTTAAATCAATAGTCGATTTTAATTACTTTATTTAGAAAAGAGCGAATGACTAAACGAGTTAAGTGATAGTCGGTTCATAGACATTGACATAGAAAACTCAAAGTCCAATTATTGAACAAAACTGACGGTGACCAAAGTTAAACTTGGAATAATAACTAGGCATGAATCGTGTGATTTGAAGTTTGAAGCTATACATGTTGGAACCTCAAGTTGATTTAGTGACCTCCACCTGAAGTGAGCTCCACTGTAGTTGGTCCAACTAAAATTCCATGGGAATCAAAAGGTCAGAAAAGTAAAGTGAACTAAACAAATAAGTTGATGGAGATCAATGTATTATATTAATTGTAGTATGCCAACTGCAACAAGTACTAAACAAATCAAATTACCCTCTCCATAGAATTCAATTAATCCCAATTATTCCATTAAAGCTTTCTTTCATTCAAGACAACCAATATTCATTCTTCTTGGTTTCATCCACCCCGCAGACATTTCGAGACTGATTGAGAAGTAATTTAAATTGAATTTTATCAATTTAAATTACATGTTTTGTGTACAAACATTTATTGTGCCGTACCATCAATTATTGCTGCCGTCTTGTCTTTGCCAATCAAAATTATTCAGGTTACTAGGCATAAAATTACAATATAGTCTTTTTATAACATATTATATTAACACTGTAATACAATTTTAATAGTATGTCAAGCGGAATCATTAGTATTAGACTATGGTTGAAAAAAATGTAACGGCACAAAATAGTTCTTCAAAACTTAAGTATAAGTTAGACCCTAAAAAACGTCAAGACTAAAGTTCAAACTTTTAAACGAGATGAAATTTCCACAGAGACTATTTCGGCCGCCCCATATTAATTTTACACTCAAATGAAATCTTCAAAGAGGTTGAAATTGACGACGAGTGTGAAAGATATTAAAATATTAATTTAAATTATTAAATTCCACACTTCTTAAAAAGTTCGAATTTTTTAGATGAGATAAAATTATATAAGGAGTTCAGGACTATTTAACACCCGTTCCCCCCAGAAATGTTCACTCCCCATGAAACACTCACTCCTGAGCATTTCACCAGATCTCATACTCTCACCCCAACAGCTAGAACTTCACTGTCAGATATATTCTGAGATACTATTTAACCACCAGCTTAGTGCTTATAAACAGAAGTATAATTAATTTATTTATTAGCCATGACATGCACGTGAGATGAAAACTTATATTTTCTTTATTTTATCAAATATATAATAGAGCAATGAAGCATAATCCAAAGTTCCAAAGTGATTATATATTATTTTTCGAAATCTTGTTTAGGACAACTATACTTAGTGACAGTACACAGAGTTGAAAATATATATATGTTACTTTTAAATAATATTTAGTACTTTAGTCATTGTTCGAACAAAAGAATCCATGTTAATTTATATTTCCATGAACTATACTACAAGCTAACTAGCTAAGTCTTGAACGTCTAGAACGCGTGATATCAAATGAGAGAACTTATAGATGAAGCACAATATTATTGTTCATCAATACACCCAATGCAAACTAAGCTAGTATGTATAGTTCATGGCTATATATCAAACAAAATAAACAAAAAAGAGGGGAAAAAAGGTGAAAGGAGGAGTTAAACAAATCATAATCTTATTGATCATTTTACACTATTTGCAATTCACAACCTTAATTGACAATTTGACACCATGCTAACACTTTTCTCTTTTTCTGTTTATAGAAGATGGAAAAATACAATAAAAGGCATAATGAATTAATTTAGAGCTTGCAACATAAGGAAGTACGTAATTAAGATCGACTAATAACTAGCACCAGCCAATTTCCACTTATCAGTTCTTGAGGAGATGTACATGGAAGCTTTCTCGTCGATTCGCGGCTCCGCCACCCACCCGACTCGGTCTTCGTCACTTGGATACACCTTGTAGGCCTTCACATGCTCTTCATAGTATTCTCTTCTTGGCCTTGTGCTTTTGCCACCTTTGAAGAAACTGAACAAGGAGAAAGAAGATTTCTTCTGACCATTGTTTCTTGCCATGTTAATTAACCTCAACTGGAGAGTTGTTGTTGCTTTCTTATCTTCCAATAGTTGAGAAGCTCTCTGGTATTTATAGGAGGTTTGAAGTTGATCCAAGGGTGGAGATTGGGAAGGATTAGAGACCATTGATGGATTGACGGCTGTGATTATATGAAACGAATTTTGTTAGATATTTGGTGCTAGTGAAAACTTAGGCAACGGATCGAACATGCGTTGTGGACCTCTGTTTCTAAAAGTTACTCATTCACTGTGATATTTTCTCAATTTTCATTATTAACTTATCTTTAACACCAATGATCGTTGATTCAAATGGTAAAGGATTAATCGCATATAGTTAATACCAATGAAAAATCGAAACAAATAATTAAAATAAAACAATTTGTCTTTAACCGCTGACATTTGCTGCGTTCCGATTCAGAAATTTTAATCTGATTAAATTTATATGCATGAACATTTTATGTTAGTGATGACATGGTATGTTCTTAATTAAATCTAAATTACGACAAACACGATACTAAATGGCCATTTTGCAAGTTAGCACAAAAAAGTTAAATTTACAAAAAGTAAAAATAACTCCCCTAATTTCTTTTAATTTCCTTAAAGAATATTTGTATATTTATCTCAACTTTTCTTTTTTAACTCTTCCCTAGTTTCATCTTCAATTCAAACCCCTAATTAATCTATCAAAAACAATAGGTACTAATCAATAATTTGGTCACCAACATGGGTAGTACTTTATGTGATTGCCTCTTTGATCAATAATAAATTTGTTTATAATTAGTTAATATTTTATGTCATTTTATCCGTGTATATATATTATATTGATATAATTTTTGATAAAAATTCATATCACTCCCTTGTACCCTCTTGAATGATGGTCAATTTCCGCAATTTATTTTGAGATATATTAACTTGCCTGAATTTTTATTTACGTTAATTATATATTACTATTACGTACCTAATGAGTTAACAACTGTGCATATAGCTAGAATCAGTAGTCCACATAACTCCATATATATTAACTTAATAGGATTCTGAGTTCACCATTAGAGGAATTGATTGGCTAGCTTTGCCTTGGACTTAGAGTCGTTGTTAGAGAAAATTCCTTTGAATTGAGTGTTGATTTGATACCGGCCAGGTCAAGAAAATATCATCATAATGTGTTGTACAAGCGAAACAAGTTGCTTATCAACTTCTGGTGCAGATTTCACCCTCAATATTTGTGAGTTGAGAGATCTAGTACTTTTCATCGATCCAGATTCAAGACAAGACAACAAAATTAACACCATTAATTTTGGTCAAACTATTACTCATTCCGTTATTTTAAAATCTTTTTAACTTTCTATTTTTGATATTTCGTTAGACATTTTCTAATCTAAAAAAGAAAAGTTTTCATCCCACTAACTCATTATTTATTATTTCTTCCACCTACTTTATTATTATTTTATTCATTCTCTCACTTACTTTATCATTCAATTACAACTTTATCAATATACTATCACTCACAAATTAATATTTAACTAGTTTTTTTTAAATCAAGATAAAGTAACTCCTTAGGAAATTTTCATCGGACCGGAGGGAGTATTTTGTTATTTGCTAAATTCTCCTTTGAGTATTACGTGTGAACGGTTGAAGAAGGTTATGTTATATTCAACTGAAAATTTATTCAATTCAGTTTGTTCAGGACCCTACATGAATGTATGCGATGCAGATATGCACATTGGGCGATGAGGGGGAGGTACCCTACATGAGAGAGAATGTTTTATTTCATGAAAATAATTCTCTACATGTTTTCTTGCATAAACATTTCGCCAGGGCTGTCTTCCAGAATTGAGGGGCCATGTGCAAAAAAATTAAACGAGGCCTAACACCATACGCGATATTAAGTAAAAAAAAATTATAAACGTGCAAAACATCCAAAATCAACCGTTACAAGTATTGTTTTTAATAAATATTACAAAAGACTAAGAAACTACTTGAAAATTGCAACTCTTCGAACATTCTTTGAAGCAAGATCCCCAAATTAAAACCCTAACTTTTCAAACCCAAATTTCTAATAAAACACAAGAATTTGAGTTTGATTGCTTAGGTTAGGATGAAGGATTGAAGAAGAATGAAGGGTCTTGATATACATGAAAATTGAACAAAAAACGGTCTTTTTTTTTTTTTTGATATTTGAGGAATCGAACGGATTTCTTCAATTTTTAAGGAATTAAATGGATGGTTTAATAGAAATTCAAAGGAATTAGGCTGAAGATTGAAGAGGATCTTAGCCTACTAATTAATTCATAGTAACAAAAAAGAAACTTTTTCTTTATTAATGCCTGGAATTCCATTCCTTTTCTTACAAGTTGGTGGGTTTTCTCTTAATAATAAACGAACTATAATAAATGAAAGTTACACGTGTAAGACGATCAGCAGTGCCAAGGTTTTTCATTTCTAAGGCTCAAAGAACAATGGAGAAAGGAGACTGTTTTGCTGCAGTATTGAATTGGACCATGTAGTGTAGGCCTCCATAGCATTTATCCAACAGACAGGCCTCCATAGGCCCAACTCCAGGTCTAATTTTTTTTATTGGATTGGACCATGTATATTGGTTGGGCCTAGGGCTAGGGCCCCTGACAGGCTGAGGCCCTACGCGGTTGGGCTTACCGCGCTGGACCTTAGCCAGGCCTGCTTGGTTCATGCATGGTAAGATTTTGTATAGATGTGGTGATTGAAGTCATCACAAACTATGCAATTTATTCATCTTAATAACAATATTGAATTGGGCATATTTGGTAATTAGAATATATTAATAATTAAATTATTAAATTTCAACAAGTTTAGTCTGGTACAAAGCTGATATGAATTCGTAGAAGAACAGAGGTAGTTCCAAGTGTTAGTAATCGAATTTAGAGATTGCGACTAGTGCGGTTGCATGTGCTAAGGAACTAAGATCTTACGATATTAGCAACAACGTATTGAGACACTATCAATGGATTAGATATCATTGCTAGATAATGACATAGAAATAAAATGATTTCTTCTTGAGTAAACGTTGGTTGATTCTTTCCCCAAATCTTGTCTTTAGAAAGACAATTTTGCCATTTAAAGAATCTACGTGTTGGATGCACGTGAATGATTGACTCTAGGCCAAGTGGGAGATTGAAAGTATATATGTCCTAGAGATAATCGATTGAGGACAAATATACATATTCGATTCAGCATTTATTTATAATTATTGCTCATCTATAAATAGGCATTACAATATGTGAATATTATTATATGTTTATCTGTAATTATTTACATATGTGTTCCCTTGAGAATTATGTTATCACTAAGAATGTAAGATCTTGAGTGACATAACATAACTCTAAAATAGCCCCAATCAATGATCATCAAGAATGGGATATCAATGATGCATTGGAGATTGGCATGTGGTCTGCATATCCTTTGAGGGTGTAGTAGTTCTCACGACTACGAATTACTTGATAATCCGTGATGGACATATGGACACTTTAGAGAGTGTTGGTATACCCAACCAAGAAACCGTTTGACATACTCTATTTACGTGTCTACGGAAGTAACGGTTTGTAGGGTAGTGTAATAGTCCTTTGACTTGAGATTGATACTTGCTACATCTGTGGACTTGTATTCTTTGACGATGACCAATGCTTGCACTCCTAGTAGGGGTAGATACGACATGTGTTGGGCACATCACGAAACACATGTTAGTAGTAGTCGAACCAAGATAAGATTCATTCCTCGAAATAAACTTGGAGAGAACACTTAACTTCTCATAAATAGTTTGATCAAAGTCGTTGGCCAACGCAATATATATTTGAAATAGTGTTCCAATATTATTGGATCAATTAGTAGAATGAGATAAAGTGATTAAGTTATTGGAATAGACACAAATTCAAGTTCTGGACTTAATCGAGTGTTTGCGAATGAAAGGACCGTATCATCATTAGCTCTACATTACAGGTGGTTTGCAATCTTTTCAAACGTTCCTTATGTATTAAGAGTGTTGTGTAAATTGTCTAAGATTTTACCTAAACCTTAATTAGATTAGGGATTACTTACATAAGGCCATATGGGTCACAAACAAGGTGATTATTCTATCATTCGAGTATTACAGGGACTTAAATAGCAATTAGATTGATGAATATTTAATTTACTATTATTGAGAATTGATCTATTTTATAGAAATAATTAATAATTCAAATTAGATTATCGGGCTTAGTTGATTGTTATACTTTTAGAAAGTAAATGAATTAAATTAGATTAATTTATAATAGAAGGAAGATTAATTAGAATAAATTGAATTTAATTAACTAAAGCAAGAAAGTTTATTTGGATAAATTTAGAATGTGGTTCAAATATAAAAGTCTAAAAGAGAGAGAAAGAAATTAAAGCTGAACTTTGTGGGTTTCGAACCCGTGACTTGAAGCTTGATGGACTCAAGCTAAACCAGATAGGCTAAGAGTCCTAAATCTACCAAGATACTGAAAGATATATAAGTACAGAAGACTTGGACGTTTTTCACAGTATAAAACAACAACACACGTGTTATTCCTCTTGCTTCCATATACATGTTTCTTCTTGCTTGTTTGGCTATGGCAATATCTTTCTTCACCTTCGATTCTCCATAACCCTACTCACGAAATAGTTTAATATAATTTCGAACAAGAACTCCTAGCGTTCTTCGTTAGAATCAATTGTTCGTGGATATCGAGGTTCGGGATGTTGATCATGATGTATCATTGAGTTCCACATATCATACATGACGAACTGGTTCGAGATGTTTGACGAACGGATACAAAGAAGAGTTTTAATGCTTTAAAGCTGCTTTCTGAAAAGCTAGTGCGACAAGTATTGATTTGATCGTTTACGTAATTACATTATATAGTCATCAGATCAAAATCAATATGCAACAAAATTTTCGAATTCTGCTTTGCTAACTTAGGGTTTATGTTTATATATTTATCAATAATATAATTATAATTACACGATTATAATAGTAGTGATATATTCTCAAAATTTATAGTGTTATTATGAATTTATTAAAAAGGTACAACTTAGAGATTGTTTGTTATGTTTCCATTGGGCATCTATTAATTAAGCTTTGAAGCGTTAGGATGATCATATTCATACACACAGTTATCACTTATCAGTGCGTACGTAATTCAGGATCATATTAAATACAAACAGGACCTACAAAATGAAAACTCACATGTGCCTAAATTGCTCATCACACATTAGTTATCCGGATCATATTCACACACACACAATAAAACATTGTATGGGACGTGCACCAAGTAGGGATCAATACCTTGTGGATCTCATCTAATACAAAGAAAGCAAGAGATCCACAAAATACGTGGTGTCACCCCTTCCTTTCATTCTCCAAATATTATCCCTTTCCCACTATACTACAGTACTATACTTACCTTATTTCCTATACTAATAATGATAGCTTTAAATACTTTTAATGTTCTAACGATGCATCATTTGAAGCTGGGAGGGCGATTTTCATGTTGGCTACTTGGCTATATGATGTCTACAACTTATTCATATATAGATCTAATATGTGAAATAATTTCCTCTTTTAATCGCAAACATTCATTGCGGATAGACTATAGAGCAAAGCCAAAGCCGTGGCGAAGCCACCAAGGACACCACCCCGTGCACATTTCAATTTTTTCCGTTCATATATGTATTAGACTTGGTTTTTTAATATTTGATATGTTTTATTTTTTTCTAACACTATCTATACAAGTGCATTTGGAGTGGTTAGATTCATTATATTTGTGCAAAATATGATATCTGAATACTTTTTATCTATTTATAAATAATCTTTTAATATAAATTAATTAAAACGCTTAATTTGTGATTAAATATATATTCATAATAATGATTCAAAATATATCTTCGTATATATTTAGAAAGAAGATCTATGATCATTATAAATGTAATATATTTTATATTTATTAATTTAAAGAATAAATAATTGCTTTTTAATTTTAAATTAGATATAGTGAAATACGGGATAGAAAGAAAATCGTCCTGAGATTTTTAAATTTTCACTCCTATAATGTAATGTAACATAATATCATGTGGTCCATTGGAATAGTGACTTCATTTCCTAATCATTGTAGGTTCAAAACCTCTAGATGTCCCTTTTGTAGTTCTATTTCCTTCCACTTCTTTCTATTCAACTTTTGCATGAATCCGATGTTGTGAGTTGTGACAAAATATTTCGTTAAGATTTAAATGTTTAACGTTGTAATTTTGGAGTTTTGATATGTTAAAGATTAATTCAATTGTGAACTTTGGTGACTTGGTCTATGTATGTATGAAGAGTCCCATTAATACATTGAGAGGTGTGTTTAATGATCTAACTCAGGGATACAAAATTTCATTCTAGTTAGCATATGACCTTCATTTTGGACGTACGTAGCTAGGTTGACATGATGACTAATAATGAGTGAATACTTGATGAGGAAAACAACAGTACCACTTTCTAGCTAGCTCATTTGCTCTGTACTGAAAACAAGGGAAGAGCGTACAGTATACCTAATATGGTAAGAAAAATATGAAGGAAAAAAAGGAAATAAAGCCAAGCATATTCCTCCTTAAAGATTAACATTAACATTACCAAAAAGGCGTAGGCCCATTATATTTAATATTATCTTCTAAGTATCTCATGTTTTGTCTTGCCGACAAAAATATATTACCATCAATATCGTGACAGACATTAATTGTACAAGTAGAACCCCACCACACAATTCAATTTTCGTTTAACTGAGTAGTTAGCAAATGTTTCATTTTTGAGAAATTGGGTCAAGTCCATCATTTTTGTCAATCAATTTCTTGTTTAATTTTCTTTGTGAGTGAAATTTACAAATGAAATTTTAGTTGAACCACAATTCCATATCTTAAACTAGATAGTGTTTCATGTATAAAATTGAAGGAGAAACCCACAAAAACAATTCTTGGGATGAATAGGTATTCTCAAATGGGTTTCTGTGGAGCTACAGTAATGGCGAATTAAGTCATACCGACATATGCGGTCGTAATCCTGACCAAAGTCTCCATATAAGATACGACCATCACTGTACACTTGTCCCAATTTGACAATACAGAGAAGTATCTCTTCCGTTACGGCTAAGGCGATTCCTTGTTTATGCGACACGATTTGAGCTGAACTCACCTCCATTCCGATGAGCAATTATGTTTCTGTTGTGAATAAATTAGTCGCATTGATTCGTTGCATGAATTGTAAAGTTTTGTTCAATCGAGTTGGTGGAGTACTGTGTAGAATGAGTACCAGTGTCAATGTAGATCAAATTGATGTAGTAGCTTAGCTTAGTTTTTAAGTGGGGTGTATTGTGGTTCCGAGTTTTGATTTTGTTTATTTGTGATTGACATGATTCGTAGCTGGTTCAATTGGTGTCAATTTTGAGTATTGCTTTAGGATAATTTATGAATCAAACCTTGCTTGTGATAATTTAGTGCTTGAATGTTTAGATTTGTGCGATCAATGTGCTTGTGAAACAACTATGATTATTAACGTTTAATTGCTTCGGGTGGTAGATATCATGGACCCAAACGAAGCGTATCATAGGAGAGTTTGTGTTGTACTTTGGATGACTTGGTATTACTTAAAACATATCCGGCCTCGTTTTGCGAGTAATCGAAATGGTGCATTATGGTACTCAGTTAAGTAGAGGAAGCCTTTTGCAGATTTGTGCACTTTGTTAACAACCTCGGGTGGTTTATTTAAGAGTAAACATGTTTCCGTGATGGAAAAGGTGGCCAGCTTTCTCATGATCGTAGGGCACCACATGAAGAATAGGATCAATGTGTTTGCCTTCAAACGTTCGCGTCATACCATAAGCATTTACTTCCACGAGGTGCTCAAGTCCGTGCTGCCATTGCACACTTTCCACTAGCAAAACCAGAATCAATTTCTGCAGATTGTGACATAGAGCCTTGGAAACACTTCAAGGTGAACCTCTATGACCTTTGTATTAAATCTCATGCATTTTATGACATGTACCAAAGAGCCACATTTATAATTTTAGGTAGGGGTGACCAAAAAAACTGAAAATCGAAAATCTGGACAGAAAATCCGACAATCCGATCCGCTATATTCGGATCGGATTTCGGGTTTGCATTTTTTAGTTTTTCGGATTTTGGATCGGATCGGATTAAATCCGTCGGATTTTCGGATAATCCGAATTTAATCCGAAATTTAAAAAAAAAAAAACCCCAAAACACGTTTTAAGGCTAGTATAGTAGCAACTTTGACTAAACTTGGTTATGTAAAACCAAACTCTACTTTCATTCTCCCAATTTTCAGAGCTTCAGCCTTCAGTCATTCTCCCAATTCCCAAATTCTACTTCTTCGGCCTCCATTCACACAGCCTCACACTTCACTCATGCACAGCTCCGTCGTCGGTTTCTTTTCTCCTCTCTCGGACGATCGGCGTCATCGGTTTTGTTGGGACAGGCACATCGCCGTCATCGATTTCGTCTCTCCTCTCTCGGTTTCATCAATCAGATTCAGATGAATACGATCCACTTTCGAATACAAAAGTTGATATGTTTGAGGGTTAGTTTGAGGGAGAATTCGGCTGCCGTAGCTTGGTACAGAAGTTGATACAGATTCAGAAGTCGAATCGGGGGAGAATCCGGCTACAGATTTTGAGGGTTTTGGGTTTTTGTGAATTGGAATCCATTTTTGATTATGATTTATGAGGGTTTTTGGTGATTTTGAGAAGAAGAAGGAGTTTTTTATTTTCGGATTAATCCAAAAAAACTCAATCCGGGACGGATTAATCCGAATCTGATCCGAACCATTCGGATCGGATTATGGATCGACCCTCCGTTGGTCCGAAACTTCGGATTAATCCGAAGTTCGTATCGAATCGAATCGGATTAATCCGAATGGTCGGCTGCCTTGGTGCGTTGGATGGGACATACATCGATGCAACAAAGAGTAAGTCAAGGCAGTGTTGGTATAGAAGTAGGAAAGGGCAATAAATGTTCTTGGAGTATGTGATTGGAGAATGCGATTCGTGTATGTCCTCACCGGTTGGGAAGGTTCTGCTGCCAATGGTAAAGTATTACGTGATGCAATCACAAGGGATGAAGGTGGCCTACAAGTTCCTGAAGGTTAGCTATTTAATATAGTTTAATGTTGGTTTTCTTTTCAACATTCACATGAGAGACTATATGACTAAAGTATTGTATTTTGGCTTTTATTTTTGGGCAGAAAACTATTATCTTGTCGATTCGGGCTATGAAAATGCCCCTTGATTTCTGGCTCCATATCGTAAAACAAGATATCATCTGTAGGAATAGGCTCATGGTGATCGCCGACCATTAACGAAGGAGGAGTACTTCAACTTAAAGCATGCCTCTGCACATAATGTGATTGAAAGGACATGGGGGCTGCTGAAGAAAAGATTTGGGATATTACAATCTCCCTCGTTCTACTCAATCGACACACAAATTCACATCATTTTGTGTTGTCGTTTGATTCACAACTTCCTCCATAATCATTCACCCGATGACTATCTTGACGAGGAAGATTCATCATCTGATGATGATGATGAACCGCCTGCTCGGAGACATCGTCATGAGACAAGTCAACCTCCAGTTTTTATTAGTGATTCAGAATTGGAGGAGCCAACTTGGGTAGCGTTGCGGGAAGTAATGGCAACTGTTATGTTTAGTCGTTGGAGAGAACATTTACGTAACAGAGGAAGGAGTTGAGTAGGTTGATGGTGTTGGATTAAGTAGTCAAAAACTTGAGTTTAGTTGAATTTGAGCGTGTAATGTATTTGTACTGCTGTGTTTATGTTGAAGTTGTATCTGTTTGGATGGTTTGTTCGGTTACTTATTACATTGAAGATTTATGCAGTTTGTTTCTCATTTGTTTCATTTATGTGAAAACAATAAATGAACTTCACATGATTTTCTTAAATGAAAAGTTATTTAGTAGAGACATGTGAATAAGTTGTAATTTGTTGATCATCAATTTTGTATCTGTGATTCCTGATTCGATCGAACCATATATTTATTCACTCGTTCAATGTTTATGTTTTTGGTGCAGACCAATGGAAGGAGATCACTATGATCCAATGAGTGGGGGGGTGTGGAAGGGATGGAGTGATGGTCCTTTGTGATGGCCAAAATCAGGGTGGATCAGAAAGCTATTACATGGACACTCAAGGAACATATACTCAAGGGCAGAGTGTTCGATCCACTGGAACAACAACAAGCTTTGATGATGACGATGAAGCAAGGAGGAAGATTCAGGAAGAGGTGAGGAGATTCAAAATCCAGACTATTACAAATGGACCCCTACTCTAGAGGTAGAGCTCATTGAAGCAATGAAAGTTGCTAAACTAGTTGGTCATAAATCACCTCAAGGTTTCAAAAAGCAAAGTTCGCCTTGCATGCTCACGTATATGAAGTCTGCCTTCCCAACTTCAAGGATTACTGAAGGAAACATCATTAACAAAGTGAAGAAATGGCGTAAATTGTTTAGTGGAATTGGATGGTGTGATGTTACCCAGAAGTTTGATTGTGATCCTGAAGTTTGGAAGGATGCTTGCAAGGTAATTACCTAATTACTCCTCCACCAATTAGTTATAAAATTTTGATGTTATATACTTGTCTGCAGTTTGATGGTTGATTAGAATGCGTATTGTTTCAGTTCTATTACTTGGTTGGTTAAAGCATGTTTAACTTATTGGACTATTGAATTGTTGTCTGTGTTCAGAAACATGGTAAACTTTTGGAGGGTAAGAGAAACAAGCATTGGGAATTCTTCCGTGACTGGGTTGAAATCTTTGGCACAGATCGTGCTGCTGGAGAAAAGGTAATTGATTTTCTGTTCGCGTTGAAGTTGATTCTTGTTTGTGATAGGTACAAGTCCATCGTTGTTGACTCCCTAAGTGTTAATGAGGATGGACTTGTGGACACAAGCAGCAATAATGGTGATGGTTCAGACACTAAAGTTAGTAAGCGGAGAAGGAGGAAAGTTGGAAACTTTGATGCTGAGTTTGTGGCACAAATGAAAGAAATTATTGGACCACCACCTGTTTCCGGTATTGGTGCAGACGGGGAGGACTTGAGGACTAGGCATACTGAGGGACTTGATATCGAGCTTAAAAAATTTCCACTACTTTCTCTCAGGGATCGACTTATGAATGGGGACATCATTGCATCAGGCAAAGGGAAGCTCGAGCACTTTTAGTCACTCTCGGTTGAGGATCGTGAAGAGTACTTGAAGTATGAGCTCATGAAAGTACACATGCCAATCTGGTAAGTGGAATGCTTTAGTTTTTTTGATGGACCTTGTTGTCTTAAATCTAAGTTTAGTCTGTTCATTTGTAGATTCTATTTTGGCATATAAAAATGAATTGTGATGTACTTCGCAAGAATTAGTTTTCGAAGTTGTCTATTTTGTGGTTGATGTCTTGAACTTCGGCTGAGTATCTATTAACTAATGATGTTTTCTTAGCCGAGCCGAGCCGAGTAGTTTTGATACTCAAGCTCGAACTCGAACTCAACCAAGCCGACCAGAGCTTCGGCTCGACTCGTTAACAAAAAGAGTAAAAAATGAGCCCGAGTAACATGTAACGAGTTCGAGCTCGAGCTCGAGCTCGAACTCGAAAATATACGAGCTTTATCTATAAAAACATTTAAAAATTTTATAAAAATTATAATTTATTAAAATAATTACTCTTAACGAGCTTTACCGAGTCGAGTTGAGCTTGGCTCGCTAATGAAACGAGTATTAAATCGAGCTCGAGCTCAGCCCGAAAAAGCTTTTATCGAGCCGAGCCGAGTCGAGCTTTACCGAGCGGAGACGAGCCGAGCCCTCGATAAGGCTCGACTCGAAAAACAGCTCTACTATTAACTATTCTATGTTCATCAATTATCCTCTTTCGAATCTACGGTTTACGGTTTAGTGTATGCCTTCTCAAGTTACTTTACTTTACATATTGATATGTGTACTTCGGCATGATTAAATGGTTCACTTGTATGAGTGGAGTTTGACATGTTTTTGTGGAGGCTATATGTAATACAAGACAAGTCTCTCCGATAAAAATGACACTAAAACTACAAGAAAACATTCAATGGGAACATAAACATTGATTGAAGTTGGGGAAATATGAAACCAAACTACTTAGCAAAGCTGCCAGAAGACAAGACCTACAATGCAACACCAAATCAACACCCAAAATTCACTTATTTGTTATTACGTTATGATAAAGCGAGGACACAAAAGGAAGCACAAATAATAGGAGTTCTTTGATTCACCAAACTGCAAATATTACACAAAAAAGATTCACTTGAAGCATGGATGCAAATACCACAAATATGGATCATCCACATCAACCTCGAGTGCAAATGCATCTCCCACATCGAGTCCGATTTGTCTATCTCGTTCTTCCACCCTTTGGTACTTTTTTAACACTACTTCCACAATGCAACTTTGATCTTCATGTCATAGTGATTGATAAGTCTAAAGGTAATGGAAATGTTCGATCCCTCCTCCAACACGGTGGTTGCAAAATCAAACGGTAGGACCTTACATTGGAATTCAAGATGTTAGGATGACTGGAAGGAGTTATATGTTTCACTAGTATCTAAACACTTACCAGACGGAATCTACCCGTGACATGGCTCGGTTGCACAATAAGAGTGTCCTTTATACCAACACATTGTATTGCCTTGGCAGCTTCAAAAGAGGCACAATTTGCCCGACTTATGGCATTAGACTTACGCGCTTTATTTGTCGATTTTCCCTTCCTACCTTTGTTGGCCTTGGAACTTGACTATCCCTTCTCGTAACTAGATATTCTAAACCAACCTACAAAATTTTAAATTTCAATTTTTTTTCACATAACCATTTTCCCAATACAAGTCTATTTATAATTATTAAACATTATAACATTCGAGATCGAAGTATTGTTACCTCCGACAGTTTTCTTCACATTACTCAATTCGACTACCTTCTTCCCACTTTTCTTTCTTTCCTTATTTTTAACAACATAATCCTCGTCATCGGAGTCATCCCAAATGGATTCCGTATCGGTAGAGAACACATTCCCTTCTTCATCGCTAGTAGCTAGCCAATAATCTCTAGTACCTACATGTCTCACAAATAATTAAATACTTATTTTTCCCGAAAATATATAACATTTATGAAACGTTAAAGTTTCCGTACTTATATTGTCGAAAAATTGTAGAATAGTTTGTACAAGAAGCACTAGAAGGACCTTGATTCATATTGAGTTGGCCAAAGCCTTGATCATCATCGTCGGAAGAAATCTCGACCTTTACTCTTGCGCTTGGGGGTGGAGCACAAGGAAATGGTTTAAGACAACCATTGCTCCCGTACACGTTGATTTTGAACAATAGAGGATGATGAAATTCGCATCGCAACATGTCACCCCATTTTAGATCGTAGAGGTTGGAAAAACTCAACCATCCGTCCTCAAAGTGAATATCACCATCCACACGTCTCACACTCATTACTCTTGTGTTATTTTCACCAAGAAACTTGAACATTAACCTTGTTGGTTGGAACCAAGTGATCGTATAGTCACGACCACTGGGTAGGAATTCTCTGCAAAAATAAAACATTGCTAGCTTAGTAACAAATCAAAACGGTTTCTTCAACGTTTTTAATTTACTACGCATAATTTTATGAACTTACCCCGTATGTTCTTGGTCGATCTATTATGGGAATGAAGAGTCCTCTCACATCATTTTCCATTGCTAAGTAATGCAGTGTATAAGTTTTGTAGGTGTGTTTGTTTTTCCATCATAGCAGAGGTTGAAGATTAAGCTATTGGCGCAAATTTCAAGCATAGTGTTTCATAAATTAAACATTCCATTACATTGTAGACGGGCAGGGCAATTGGACTGTTCAACTTGCATGTTACATTATATCATATAATTTATTACTTAATTAAGCATGTTTAACAACCCACATATGAACTACAATTCACATTTTGGCGTTGCATCATACCATTGGACATGTCCATTGAAGTGGTATTAATTATGTTGATATTTAATGTAGGGTTACATAAATTAATGAACAAGAATAACAAAATGATGGAGTACATTTCTGAATAATGAAAAATGTGTGCAATAACCATGGTTAACTTAGTTCGAAGAAACGCTCCCACGATGCCCAAAAAGCCTTGCCTTTTTCACCAAGTTGTCGACATACTTATCATAACTTCCAAATAGGGTCATGAAAGCACTCCAATTTGGATATCCGTTATAAGTATAAGTCTTTGTCAAAGGATCACCCTACATATAATATAGATATGTCATACATAAATGCAACAAGTATTGAGATTGACATAAAAATGAGTGAAAGTGTGAAACAATATTTTACCTCGACTATGTTGTTGAACAAACCTAAATATCGAATCATGATTGTGTTGTTCTCAGTCCCTGACCAGTTTACACAACACGATCGCAAAAGGTAACCGAAACATTTGAACCGATGGAACAGAGTCTCAAATTGTTCTTCTGCATCGGCTAGAGTAAATACCCATTGACCGCAACACATCTTTTAAACTTTGACAATTGCATTCTCAAACGCTTTCGGTTGGTAAGAGTCGAGATAAGTGGTTTGAGGATTATACAACAAATAATTCCAAAGTCGAAGAACGAAAACCTCATTAAAAGTTTCACACCAAGGTTGATTGTCGAGGAAGAGATAGCAATGATGTGGTAGAGGGTCAATGTTCGACATTTTTATTTTTTTGATTACGTTAAATTGGATTCGCAATTTGTAAGGGAGTGACAAGCTTTATTTATAAGTCCGTTTTCTGTGGACTTTAATATTTCACCAAGTAGGAAAAATAAAGTGCATGTACACATTTGTAGAAAGACTAGTCAAGTGTTACTAGGATTATACTATTGGTAGGCTAAAAACTTGTACAATATTTATCCTTCTACCCATTACAGTTCAAAAGAAATCAACCCACCACCCTACTACTTTGTCATGGACTTATCAAATCGTACACAACTCACAAAGCATGCAAATTATATCCTCTCGTACACATTGAGAAAGCAAGGCCATGTTTTGTTTGTAGTGAAGTTATTCGGTAATGGTGATAATTGAAGGGAAGAAAGCAAGAGATTCCTCGCAACATGAACCGTGGAGTGAGGCTTTATATCAATCACATTTTGTTTGATTCCAATCACCAACAATCGAATGCAGTCTTTGAACTTTTAATCATCACTCCAATTCAAACATTTTAATTAAACAGTCTTCATATTACCATTTCTTATCGAACCAATTGCTATACGAGTTGTGTTTAGTTGAGATGTTAACATTAATAACAAAAAACGTAATAGGTTCATACTTGAAATTGCAACGTCAATACATATTACACAACACAAATAATATATTACAAAGTACTTAACCACCCATGATATTGTAGGTTTTTCTTCTTCACACCTTAAACTATAGCTTATGCAAGGGTTAACACCTACAAACCCTTTTTACGCATATCCACCACCCTGAAAATGCAAACACTAAATAGGATGGTTGCTCGATGATCCATCCCAATCCCCATCATTTGAAGAACCATGGGGGTTTGGGTATGGCATGTAACAATCCCCATCATTTAATGGCCACTTATCATACCATGGGTTATTAAGTCCCAAAGACGGTAGTGGTGAATGTGCCTCGGGGCCCAGATCGGGCAATCTTGAGGTCGAACTAAATGCATCCCTGTTGAAGTTGAATTGCTCGTGGAAGCTTGAATGTCTTGCCGGTTCGGGATTAGCATTAACAATCCAATCTGGATTACCTAGGACTCTATCATTATTAATTCTCCTAGCAACCGGATTTGGATGTGCACTTTGTTGACTGGTTTTTCCCATCAACCCTCCAAACAAGCGTCTACCAATTGTCTTCTTTGATTTTTGGTGGAGTTCTTTCAAGAGATGGACTTATGGCTCTAACTGGAATTCCCCCATACTTGTCATTCAAATCTTCTGCCTCGTCAGATTCGGGTTTACCGAATATGAAGCACATATTCTTCCAATTTGACTCTCCTTGAATAAGATAAGCCGCACCGTAATTGTAATCCTAAGTAGGGCACTCAAAAGTTAAAAACAGTTCAAATATTGTAAAATACAATAAATTCAAATAAAATACTGATTTAGTTAAGTTACTATACCCGTTGGATAATTTGCTAATGGTGACGGTCGCAATGAATGACATTCTCGGCTCTGTCATAGTGGACACCATGCAATGAGATAATGCTTGAAAATTGCTCGTGGCGGTCCTTCAACATTTTGTACCTTTTCAAAACATCATTCTTGGCAAAACAATTGACAATCAAATTTAAGCGATGCATAGCAACCTCTAGTGTGACAGAACTTATCGGGATTGGGAATCCGGTAGTTTTGGCATGATTAGAAAG
Source organism: Plantago elongata (assembly GCA_036897095.1). Taxonomy (NCBI): domain Eukaryota; kingdom Viridiplantae; phylum Streptophyta; class Magnoliopsida; order Lamiales; family Plantaginaceae; genus Plantago; species Plantago elongata. The sequence goes on from JAYMSP010002074.1 coordinate 19,307, forward strand.
TTCCTTCACCAAAATCCCCTCACAATAGCTAGTCCAAACTTCACCGCGGGAAAAAAACCATCTAGCTTGAGGCTTATCTGTTGGTGAAGGTTGCATTTTATCTTCAATCCTAAAACTAAATTATTTATTAAGAATGTTTGACATTTACAAACCATACAAACATAGTAGGAAACAAACACAAGGTAGTAGACTTTGTAGCCACTACCAAGTAAACCAATATTTGATTCTATCGAATGAAAGAAGAGCTAAATCAATGTGCAATATTATAAGCATTAAATCATAGGTTAAAGCATTATTAAACCATAACCTTTGCTCTTCAGGGCCTCTGTAATGTGTTTTTTCTATCTATTATTAAGGTGGTGTAGTATACAAATGATGTGGTAGCTATATATACAAATATTTGTACCACTACCACTACATATAAAAACTTTTTACCACTAAGACATTACAATTGTATCCCTCACTTTTACTAGTTTATATTGCAAACATTTGCATGCAAATCAACCTAAAAGATTGCCACGGTACAAATGAGAAGGAAAAGTCATATTCTGAGAATCTTATTTCTTGTCACATAATTAATCAATTGACAAAACGGTTCAACTCTACAAATGTGCCCATTCATTGCATTGCCCTTTCAACTTACCTATTAACTTTGCCTATATAACCAACTCAAAACAACCGTTTTCTTCATAGTTACATCTCAAGTAACAAAAAGACTTACCAGGGTTTTAAAAAAATGGAAGCCTCAAGTTCAAGTCAGCCAATGCAGTTTGATTCCAACCAGGAGTTCGACTATGAGGAAGATGATTTAGAAAGGCTTGATGGTCTTATTGGTGTTTCTTCCGGTTTCAAGAAGTTTCAACTACCCGATCTATGTGATCTTGTGGATCATCCGGACAAGCCACTGACCGTCACGAATAGAACCGGTAATAAACATTTGTTCAAATTAAAAAATATAGATACGCACATTTGATGTGTCAAGTAATGATTTTGCAAAAATACTAGTCTGCTTTTCTTCTATTCTATTTGTTCATTTCAATTTATTTCATTTTAGTAACAAAAGGATACTAATCATAGTTTTGTTCGAATACAACTTCTATAGTGAGGCAAGAGAAACCTAAGAAGGCTTCAACTGAAAATTGGTGGAAGTTGGCATGCGACAAACTATTTCAGATTGTACGCGTACAAAGAAAGAAATAGTCGCTTCATTTACAACGTCAACCCCCAAGCTTTAGCCTGGGCAGACTACTTCATATGGTTACTAAACTCAAATGTTGGAATGGAGCCACAATGTTGCGGTATCAAGCTTCTTGAATGCAATACTCCAAAGAACTCAAACCCCATTTTATAACAATGATAACATGATACAATGTGGGTTAATATGGACACATATAACATGGATCTTGGCATTATCTACTTTCGGGATAAAGATGAAGTATGGCAAAGAGTATCTGATGAAAAGAAGGGCAACCCTCCAGATTATACACTACATACAATGATCAAGCAGATGTCGTTGGGTTTCAACATTGATTACTACATCAAAACCACAACTCATTATCAGCTACAAGATCTCAAATTAGGCAGGAAGGAGATTGGTCAGCAAGAAATTCGGGGCCAAAAGCCATACATCACTTATGAGTGCTATCCGCGCACTATAAAACGAAGTTCGTTGTTGAGAATGACACAATTCAATGCTATTCAAAGTGGATTTCTTCGTGATTTCTTATTCTGCAAGGCCTTTGCTATCTAGACTTTCCAGGTCACTTTTCGGCTAAGTTAATGTGTACTAGTGAAGCATGTTTCCTCTTTCGGCTATGTAAACTATCTATTCTAACAACTATTATTGCCTTCATCATGCTATGCACGCATACTGAACTTTCCCAATCAAACAACATTTAACTACTTCAACAACTATGAACGAAGCATTATAACACACTGTATTATCATAGTGCTCTTTAGATCAAAGAACACATATAATGATTCACGTGTTTCATGTAACATTGCAGGGAATGAAAATTGATGAACTTCATGAATACAAATACATCACACAATGCTACTCACTATTACTTAATTATACACATGCTACTAAAACCAGTTCCCATACTGACAGCATCAAAACACCCAACACAACCACAATCACAGTAAACCCAACCACCAATAACTTGAGCTTCATTACCTTACCATTTTGAGCATTCATCAAGTCTTTCAGCTTCTTATTCTCATAGTTGGCTCTGCCCAAGTAACCTTCAGCCACGAATTTCTCTAGACTAGCCCTTCCCAGTAAACTCTCTGCGCAAGATTTGTCCTCCAGTGCTTGCAATTTCTCATCGTGCATTCTTTTCAGCATCATCGAAGTCCTAGGGCTCAAAGGCTTGCAATTTCACTTGAAATAGCGACAATCCCTCTGAAAACATGCAACAATTAACACTCAAGCATTCGATTAAGGGATTTCGATACCCAATTATCAATACTAACAAAAATTGACCAACTTACCAACCATTGGCGCATTTCGAGTAGGGGCGCTTTGGATAATCCTCCTAGTCCACTTCATCTAGAAGTACCTCTTTCGGCTCGCAGTTACACCAGTCAAATTCCATCATCAACATTTCATTATTCATCCTTGTTATTGAACCACGGCTGTTTGACGATGTGACTTGAGTGACCATGTCCAATTTGTGATTAGGTTTGGAAGAACTAGTGTTCCGGTGCAATTGCAATTAGGGATTAAGGTTCAACGTGAATGTCCACTTTGTACACGTCAATTTTATTTTGTTGGGAGAAAATTAATGTTTAGAGTCACCGACCCAACACATAATGGGATAAATGGCCCAAATTATGCATCTCTATTCAGTGACCCAAAGCCCAAATTGTTAAAACACAGTTCCATAGAAAAAAACCAAACAAAGAAATTGTCGATATACGAAACCCGATTCGTGATCGCTAAATAAGAAACCAAACATGGAATTCATCTAAAACCCTCCTCACAATTCTTGAATTCTGGTTCACAAAGAATATCATGGAATTCTTCAACTAACCATTCCCACAAAAACCAAACACTACCTTAGTGAATGTTTGAATTAGAATTGTAATTGAATCTGTTTGAGTTGGAGTGAATTGATGAATAGTAATTAAATTGTAATTAAGTTGTTAAACTTTGTGTTTGGTATAAAATTGAAATTGTGTAGGTTTTATAGGTTGAAAAGTGAGTGGAAATTGAATTATGATTGAATTCAGTGGGAATTAAATTGTATTGAATTCTGTTTTAAAAAATAATTAGTTAATAATGATCTTGACAAACACAAAATAATTCGATTTAATCACAATTGAATTCGAATTCTACAAATATTACGACAACGATCTAGACAATGTTCACGATTAGTAATCTTAAATTAATTAAACCCACATAATCTCTCCTTATCGAGTTCATCTTCTTGTAAATTCAAATATGCATTTTAAGAAGAAAAAAAAGTAAACAAAGTAGGAGATAAAGTTATAAAGTAAGGGGAAAGTGAATAAAATTTTCATTTAAAAGATGTGAAGATGAAATTGAAACGGATTAAGATAAAATTAAAACGGAGAGAGTATAACTTTTTTCGTTTGTAGATTTATTTTTCCCATCGAGTACTAGCGTATGGCGAAATCATTAAGTTGAAAATAAAAAGATGAAAGTCATACGTTTCATGAATGTAGGAGAGATCTATCGGTTAATGTAGTAAAAATGACTTGGTTAATGATGAATGCTTTAAAACTGAAAATAAAAAAAACGATATCTTCTTTTGGACTGTGTTAAGCGAAACCTCGTCGGGTTGTGGCCAATTGAGAGGTTAGGAATGTAACTTTAACGACTTATCAATGTACTATTTGGATTTGAAATAATAAATTAAAATTAACTAGTGAAGGAAGAGAATGTAATTATCTCTAAAACTTCTACCCATGTTTACTAATTTAAAGCTTATATTTTATTTAATCAATAACTTTTCAGTCTTCAGAATTTTACTTATTTTTTCCTATTTAACTTCGAATTTAAATTAAGAAAATTTAATTTCAATAATTTTTGTCAATTCAATTTGCTTTGTTACAATATGGTATGATTGTGAAAGTCCTATGTCGGCAAATAGGCTATAAGATTATTAGTTAAAGAGAAATTTAAGGTACGTCTCCCCTCATTAAATATTTAAATAAAATTGTAGTAAAATTCAAATCCCATATTGTAATTAGGCGTTCTAATTTGTTCATATGTGTGTTATGCATTGATCAAGTGGGAATATTAAAAAGTGACGAGTTATTTATAATGTAACATGTCTGATTAATATTGGAGTATTAATTATATAGTGATGTTTAGTGACATGATACATTAATTAAAAATTAGGTAAGATAGTAATTGAATATCAATGTTGATAATAGTTTATTAAGAGGAAAAAAGGGTCAAAGTTGATAACCAGGTTAGATAAGAAATCAGTGTGCAGGGTGAGATTGTCGGCAGGGGTACGAGGTTTTAATGCTTTTTGGCGACGTGGCCTCCTCTTATCCTTTCGTACATAAAGTCTTCTCTTTACTTTACACTGTTTCTATGTTTTTTTCTTTATTCCCTAAATTACCCTCAACACGTGTTTTCTGCTTTTGGGCCGAATGTCTGTCTATCACAAATCTGGGCTTCACTTCTAATGGCTCCGCTGGTCCTCCTTTCCCAGTTGTACCCGCCGCTCCAAAACCCAGTGCTATTCACAAGTTACAACTTGGAACAGACGCAGAAATATACTTCAGGTGTGGGTGAAATTTTTTTATTATAAATTTAATTAAAAATATTCATTATTAATGACTAATAAAAATTACGTTTTAAAAACTCACATAGTAAAGAACAATGATTAAACTATAATTTTTAAATTATGTGCGCATAAACAGGAGGAATTAGATATAATATAGCTTTGTTTAGATTAAATAATTTTTTTTAAGTATATTAAGAAAATGAATTTACCATTGAATAGAAAAAATAAAGAAACAAATAGAGTTAAATGAAATAAAGTTAAGTATTTATAAAATATGATTGTGAAATGTAAACTAAAAGAACATTAAAAAAGAGAGAAATAGTAAAAAAATGTTACCAAATCATAAAAAAACAATGAAAAATGTCTAGTAAATGGTATAAAACAATATAAATAAAATGGTTGAAAAATCTAGCACTACTAAGAATTGAACTTGTAATTAATTGGTAAGGGAAGACTTTATGGAACATAGGTACACCAGCTAAGCTATATCAATTTCTTTCATAATTTATTCTTGCTAAATATATCACTATTTAAATTTTTGAAAGGGTATAATAGGCATTTCATATCCAAAATCGAGGGACCGCGATTGTGGTCCCTGAAATGTATTTGGGACCGTGGCTGATTATAACGTCCAACACATTTGTAATGATGAATTTTTAGGAAAAGTGACATGTATTCATTTATAAATAATAATTTAAAAAATAATTAATATATTATTTGTATTTTCACAATAAATATACGGTATTAGATGTGAAAAATATATCATGTACACTCTATAATACAGTTTGTTATTATATGATACAGTAAACTGGATATTGTTTGAACATAAAAATAAATAGTTGGGCCCTTTTTACGGCTTTACAATCAAACTGCATTCTGGTGCGAATTTTCCCCAATGGTAACATCAACAGCTGCTAGATGAAGCGATTCAGCGTAGTGGTAAGTACGAGTTACAATCAAGAGAACATAAACTTGAGGCTACTAAAATATAAGTTCAGCTGGCTAAGGCCTCAATATTGGAGTTCAAGATATTTCACCAAATAACCTAGTCCTACAACCAGCAAATGAGTTGTATCACAGGTCAGACCCAATTCTTTAATAGGTTACGTAACTAACTAGGCCCAAAGTTGAAATGGTCACTGATTAAGCCCATGTTTTAATGAGTTATGCAGCTGGTCCGATCCAAAATTAAAATGGTGCATTTGACCGATCAGGCCCAATAGACATGGACCTAGCTATATGGGCAGCTGGAATGCTGAACATGGAGTCTTATGGACCAGTACCCTCTTGAAATCAATAATTTTAAAAAACGACCAATGTATCATTTGCACTCTATGATAGTACAAAAACAGTTGTATATTCGTCACATTAAATGTACAATTTTCAGTGTGAAAACTGTATCATTTGCACTTTGTGATACATCATAGGGGTGTTCACCGGTCCGAACCAAACCGAAACCAGAATGGACCGGAACCGGAATCACACAATATATAGAATCGAAAACTGAATCATTAAGCTTCCGGTCTAGACCGAACCAAACCGGATATTCCGGACCGGTTTCCGGTTTTGGACCGCTTAGACCGGTATTAGACTATTAATATTTTACAAAATTTGAAAAGAAAATAATGAAGCAAAACGGAATGAAGTAATACCATTTTTATCACCCCAAATCAAGCTACAATGATGTAAATTAATGGTGGACTCCAAACAAATCATTCCAACTTGATAAACTAACGTTGGATGATTATCTATGTATATTATAAAGTAAGGGTGAGCATCGGTTCAAGCCCGGATCGAATTGGGCCCGGATCGATTTTCGATATTTTTCAATACCGAGGCCTGGACCGATATTGGATCGGTCCAGGTCCGGACCGGACCAAAAAGTTGGTTCGATTTCGGGCTTGGACCGAACGGACCGAATTTTACAAAAAACAAAAAAAATCAGAAAAAACAGACCAGCCTGCAGTCATTTGGAATCGAAAAAACAGAAGATGAAATTGGGATATCTATAAGATGAAATTGGGATATCTAGATGAAGATGAAATCGAAAAAACCAATACGAGTAGCCACCATGCTCCACTTGTCAATCCAAGTTTATTAATCGTGATAAAAGGTAGGCTGGTTATAGGAGTGTGGTATTCGTAAAGTAAATAATAATCTATAACTGTGCCCGTTAAAAATAGATACTGTAGTATGTGGAAACATGGTCTAGTAGAATGCTAGCGATGCCGTTGTAAAAGTGTATGACGTGAGACGTCTTGTCAAATTAAAGGTATACTTAGGATTATAAACTTACAACTATAGGAATAAGTTAGTCGAAGTATTTGGGGATTGGGAAATGCATGCTATCTAGTTAATTATTGAAAACTTGTTAAGCCGAGTAATATGCACTAGTGATAGAATTGTAAAGTAAAAGACAGAAAATAACGTAGTACAAAATAAGCACAAATAAATTATTTGAGTAACTG
>JAYMSP010002075.1:0-26532 GCA_036897095.1 Plantago elongata
TTGGAACAACAAGTCAACAACAACATTTTATTTAAAGGTTTATAATGAGGGTAAGGGTATATTCCTTGTTTTTACAAAAACTCGATCCTTTTTTTCTTTATAAAGATATATAAAAATTACCAACGGATTCATTTTTTCGAGATCTACGAATAGAGACCATTCTCGATTATTTTTGGATCATTCCATCTCGAACTCATTCTCTCTCAATTAAACTTAAAATTGTTAAACAACCTCTAATAATTCAATCTTATTAATTTCGACTTCTAAACACTATTATAATATATTAAATATATTGTTAGAAAAAATAAAAAAAATATTTTCTATAATTTTAAACCTTAATAAATTATAAAACGACTTAAAAAAATTTCATTAATTTCAACATCTAAGCACTCTTATAATATGAATAATTTGTAAATAAAATTAAAAAAAATTAAAAAATTTCATGACGTGGCGACAACGCGACGACGACGCGTCACCACTGCAGCAAAAACGACGACGGTCACTATTGGAGATGGTCCAAGGGGCGAGAGTCGACTAGAGGAATAGAGGTGGTGGCGACGGACTTGCGGATGGCGAAGAATTGGGCGGCACCGCCGAGTGACATGGAGACGACAACAGCTGTCATTGATTGAATTGGGTGTGGTTGGTGAGTGAGTCTCTGAGTGAACTAGGTGGGTTTGTTTGTTATCTCGCTATCTGGATTCTGAGTGTGTTTTGATTTGTGCAAATTGAATCTGTATATATGTATACAGAATATTTATAATATTATATATGACGTCATACCGGTTCAAACGGCTAAAAAACAGCTCAACCGGTCCGACCCCGGTTGAACCCTTTTTATGGGTTGAGCAGCTCAATTGTCCTGTCCGGCTTTTAAAACATAGAATTGAAAAATCAACCTCTCTTGAGGTCTGACAAGTACAAGAAGCTCTACGATGCAAGTGCAAGTGTTGAGATTCCCGACAATAATGTCAACCCCCAGTTGTACAATGATGTGTCAGATTATATGGTCCATGGTTCGTGTGGAGCACTCAACTACAAGGCACCTTGCATGCATGATGGGAAGAAATGCTCCAAGAAATTCCCAAAGTCGTTCAATGAGCGAACAACATTTGACGGTGATGGATATCCAATATACAGGAGGCGTGATACTGGCAATACCATCGATAGAAAATGGTGTCACAATAGATAACATGTACTTCCTTTTTCGATGAAAGCTTCCTATGTTTCAACTTTCTATTGGATTAGTTCACTTTTTATGCCGATTGATTTTTAAGCGGTATTCTATTGGTAAGAGTTAGTGATGATTGATAAAGTAAGAGATTTATTGAATAAAGTGGAGAAGATAAAGGATAAATAATTAGTTAGTGTGGTAAAAAAAATCAGTAAATAAGATAAAAGATAAATCTTTTTTCATAATTGGAAGTTTCTATTGTCACCTCAACAAAATAAAGATAAGAAGTTATTAAACTGGTGAAAGTGAGTGCAATTAACAGTGTATTTGTGAAATCAATATGATTATAATCAATGATCCATATTTATATATACATGTACATTGTCCCGTACAACCCATACCTACTAATGAAATATGGTGCTCATATAAATGTCGAATGGTGCAATAAAACGAACTCCATAAAGTATTTGTTCAAGTATGTGAACAAATGAATTGACATGATTGGGGCCAAAATAATGGTTGACAACGAGGTCAAGGATTATATTGACTGTTGATACATATCTGCATGTGAGGCGGTGTGACGCACTCTGGGCTATGACATTCACTACTGTGATCCTTCGGTGGAGCGTTTATAATTTCACCTTGATGGTGAACATATTGTTTGCTTCAAAGATTCTAACTACATAGAGGATCTCATGGAAAAGCATATTGTTGCACAAACGAAGTTCTTATAGTGGATGGAATACAACAAAGTACATCCAGAGGCACGAAAGTATCTGTACGCATGGATTTCAAGGTTCTATGTGTGGGATTCAAAGAAGAAAGTGTAGAGGGACAGAAAACAACGATTGATCAAAGTTGGTAGGATATATCATGTCCCGCCAAAATCTGGTCCAATGTATCACTTGAGGATAATATTGAACCATGTAACAGGTACCACTTGCTATGAAGATTTGAGGACTGCTAATGGTGTTCTTTACCATACATATCGTGATGCTTGCTAGATGATGACAAGAAGTATATATATGGTTTCAAGGAAGCAAGCTTCTGGATTCTGGTTGATACCTAAGGCATATATTCTGCATGTTGTTGTTGTCAAATAGTATGGCACATACGTTAAGGTATGGGAAAGTACATGGGAACATATGTCAGATGACATTTTATACAACATGCGCAAAAAGATGAATAACCAAGGTAAAACTATTAGTGCACTGTTTATTATTATGTTCTTAATATAAAATCAAACTTTATACATTACACTTTGGCAATTCTTATGTAATCAATTTGTTTCTATTATGGCAATATCAGGATTGGAGCTCAGCAGATCACAGTTGAAAAACTTCACTCTATCCGAGATAGAAGTATCACTTGGTCAAAATGGTTGCAACTTAGCTCAAATTGAAGGGATGTCAGTGCCTGATGATATTGAAATAAAAAATGGGCAAACCAATCTCATTGTAGAAGAATTGTCACACTATGTGGATGAGATGCTAGAAGAGTTTAACAAGTTGTTTCCATGTCTAACTGATGAACAAACATATGTATATAACAAGATTATGGATGTGGTGTCATCGGAAAGGGTGGTGTCTTATTCTTATATGGCTATCGTGGTACTGGCAAGATCTTCCTATGGAAGACATTTTGTTCAACATTAAGAAGTCGTCATGATATAGTTTTGCTAGTCGCTTCAAGTGGCATTGCCTCCATCCTCTTGCCTAAGGGTCGTACAGCTCATTCAAGATTCATCATACCTTTGATGGTGGATGAGACCACTATGTGTAGTTGGCTTACACCCGGCAGTAAACTTGCATGTACTCGATTTATTCAAGCTAGCATAATTTGTAGTTGTTTTGATATACTAGACCATCAATTTAATAATATGTATTTTTTATTATTTGTATGCCATTGTAGGCCTGCTTGAGAATACAAAGCTTATTATATGGGATGAGGCCCCCATGACTAATAATTTTTGTTTCGAGGCACTTGATAAAAGTTTGCGAGATGTTATTAGAGGGTCTGATGGTACATTGTTGAATATGCCGTTTGGAGGAAAAGTGATTGTATTTGGAGGTGACTTTAGGCAAATTCTACTGGTTATACCAAAAGGTAACATACATGACATTGTCCATCCTTCTTTATGTTCATCCATGTCAATATGGAGTCATTGTCAAGTGTTGGAGTTAACCAAGAACGTGAGATTATGAGTCAGCACGTGTAAATTTCGAATCATGTTAGTTGTCTCATGCTTTGTTGATACGTTACATTTCAAGTCTCTATATATTGGTTACCATATATAAATCTAAAACTCATTATTGATGTTAGTCGGGAGTATCCCGTCAGAGACAGAGAATATCAGGGAGTTTGCTTATTGGTCCTTTGTATTGGAGATGGTCATGTTGTGTGTCCAAACGACGGTGAAGTTGAGTTTAGTTTGCCTGACGATATACTTATCCAAGACGCATCCGATCCACTGGCTATTTTTATTAACAGTACATACCCATCTTTGATAGATCACATTGGGGATGATTGATAATTTCAGGACAGGGCTATACTTGCTCCGACTAATGAGATAGTGCAAGAAATCAATAAATATGTCATGTCATTACTTCCCGACGATGTCACCGAGTTCATGAGCTCTGACAGCATACGTCCGGACGAGGATGACATTGTGAACCGTGAAGACGTATACTCTGTTGAATTCCTAAATACAATTAAGGCATCAATTATACTGAACCATATTATATGTTTGAAGAAGGGGTGCCCTATAATGTTGTTGAGGAATATCGACCCGTATACCGAGCTAAAGTAATGGGACCAGGTTGGTGGTTACTGAAATTGGAACACATATTATACAAGCGAAGATGATTGCTGGGAAAAACGATTGGAAAAAGATGTATATACCTCGAATGGTGCTCACACCATCAGACCTCACGAAATTTTCCATCAGGTTCCAAAGAAGGCAGTTCCCCGTATCTGTGTGTTATGCTATGACGATTAACAAGAGCTATGGACAATCTCTAGTTCAAGTAGGACTATATCTACCTAAGCCAGTCTTCAGTCATGGTTAACTTTATGTTGCATTTCTAGAGTCACCGGTAAAAAAGGACTCAAGGTTCTAATATTAGATTATGAAGGAAAATCGACTGGTATTCACAACGAATGTTGTGTACAAGAAAGTATGTAGCAATCTATAGGTACAAAAACTTGTGAGAGTCCTGCATTATTGTATATTAATTGTACGGTGTTGTATGTAAATTGTGGATATTTGTGTGTTTCGTGTATTTTCGCAAATTGTATATTATTGCATAATAATTGTACAGTGAATTTTTTTGTGAAGTTGCAAAAATATGAAAATGTACAATTAGTATACAATAATGTAGGACTCTTATAAATCATGAACTCTCAGGAGAGTTTCTCATCTATAGGACCTCAACTTTTGTATGATGTATTTCGTACGTTTAAACTATTTAATAAATTTTCTTTTTCTATATTTTTAAAGATATAAATGAACTTTAAGTACTTTAACCACTAATTAAAAAGTGAATTATTTTGTGTTATTGTAATGAATTAGTACTAGTTTCGCAATAAAAGACACTAGACATCCTTTTCGTATCATGAACGAAACATCGAAAGCTACAAACCGCTATTGTAATAAGAAAGATTCTCTGCTGAATTTGTACAAGAAAAGAACAAGACATGAGTAGTGATCCAGATATTTTAAAATAAGGCAAATCTAATTTGGCTGCACATTTAGTTTGTAAGCATTATAAAATTACTGAACATCATTCTTGGTATATATTTCACATCATTATTGAGAACGTCATGACGATCTGTGATACATGATGTGATTTTAAATAAATATTAATAATGTTTTATGAATAGATATTTTGAATAAAACCTCTAACATTTCTGTCCGTATATATTTAATACTTGGTGATTATTCTTGAAGATTTTTATTTACTGCAGTGCATGATTAGTACTATATGAGAGGGACCAATAAATGAGCTAGTTGGAACTTTATGTTTGTCACAATTATATACACAATAGGAAAAGACACCATCGACTGAAAAAATTATATATTCCACTATAGTCTATCAATGGGAATCGATTGTCATGTGAGTGTGACAATCTCTAATTCTCCATAGATAACCACGACAACTCATGACAAATTCCATCTTCTTAGTTTCATTTTAGGTAAAAAATATACTATAAACAGAACGATAGTTTTTGTCTGCACTGCGGTGAATGTGTATTTTTTCCCTGTTTTTACGACATCTTAATCACATTTTTATCCTATATTTAATACATTTTCTTTGATGACAAATTATGCTATAAATTAAGTTTATTAGTAGTAAGTAGTAACCCGAGTTAATAAAGTCCAATACGAGCACAAGTAAAATTGTTTAACGTTAATCAGTGAATTGTCAGATCACATTTTTTGGGCAGCTTTCCCTTTTACTATCTTTCTTTTCAAAAAATTCTTACATCTTATCCAGATAGGTACAACGTATGAGAAGAAAGGAATTAAAGAAATTAAGTAACTGTTAACATACAATTTGAATGGATACAATTTAATTTAAATTATCTATCTTATATACAAAACAGTATCAATTTAAATTGAATAGAAATCAAATTTTTAGAATATTTATATTTATATATACTTGAAATTCCACTACGAGACAAAAGGAGTATATTGTGTCATTAGTGCACATGAAAATATTTCATTGGTTGTCAAGCGTGTTAAGTAATGAAACTTAAGTAGTCTTCTCTCTAATAAATGTTCTACACGTTGTCTATCATTGTATATAGTTAGCTAAATCAATATACTATATCTGGCATGTTCATGAGCATATAATTCTATGTCTCCCATATGGCATAAAGTATAGTATAATATAAAATCATAGGAGTATGAATTATTTCTGATTAAAAAGTAATTTTTAATTTATGTAACGTTCCATAAATTCTTTACGGAGTTTTTAAGTTGATTGTAAAGGTTCATAAATATGCATAAATTGTTGGACTCCTCTTTTGGTGAAATCGATTCCTTATAACTATCGTTTACTTATATAGTGGGTTAATTATGTTTAGACAACATCAATTTTTAGTCTCTAATAAGTTTTGAAATTACCATTTCAATTGATTTCATGTCCTAACCATTTGAATTAACATTTCTACAAACTAATTTTATGCATTAGTACTCTAACAATCTTCATTATATTATGGTAGTATCATACTTGCAGTATAATCCTACTCCTAACATTAATTTGGTATCCGTACTATTACAATTTTAGGTAGGGTACATACACTAACACTAACTAGTATCTTAATTACAAAACACAAAAGCGTTACATCACATGATGTAATTAATATTGCACTCGATCATGATGTAAACCTCAATAATTTCCCTAGATACAAGGAATGTACTATAGAATACTTGGGCGCATGTGGCCAATTAAGCAACCCTGTTATCTAGCTCGATTATTTGTCTTCCGAAACTAAAGTAAGTTCGTGATCCACAAGTATTAAAAAATAAAAAAATCACACCCACTAAGAATCTATCTTTAAAAAGTATGGCATTAATGAAATTATTATAAGGATATGAAAATTGAAAAAAGAGTATAGTATTGCAAGAAGTAAACATCAGCTTTGTTGGACATGTCCACAAACCTAACCTGACATTGGCTCAACCCATATACACAAACACAAACACAAACCCACTGATCTTATTTTGGCATGCCTTGCCTACTTTTCTCATCATCATTCACATCAAATCCCAACTCAACTCAACTCAACTCAACTCAAACACTCACTCACTCTAAAAACATTTGCTTTGATTTCTGTGTATGTCTCTCTTCTCTCTTTAAATTAATTGGATTTGTTTGTTATTAAATCTATATAGTACTAATCCCTTTCTTAAATTCCTCAAAACCCACCGTATAAATACTGTCCACTATGTCCCCAAAATCTTCTTAACTTTCAACAAGAACCAACCCAACTTTCCGGGATATATTTTCTTGGTCTTAATTGTCCATAAATGGAGAAACACTTGAACCCTAATGATAAGGAGTTCATGAAAATGGCCATGTTGAAGCACGAAGAAGCATTTCGTGAGCAGGTAATGTCAACAAGTGATATGTTTCCGAATTCGTAGAAAAATGTGTAATCTAGTCATTTATACTGATAACATATTGTACACAGGTTTACGAGCTTCACAGGCTCTACAGAATCCAGAAGGTACTAATGAAGGATATTGTGAGCAACAGGGCTCAAGATCGGAATCACGGGCCTGTTGGTAATCGGGCCGACGTGGAGAGGCCCGTGATTGAAGTTGGCAATGATGAGGATGATGGTGAGTTTGAGCTTACATTAGGAACGAGGAGCTATTCTAGTCAGAGGAAAGGTAACACGGGCCGAATGACAGATTCCGGGCTGACCTTTTCGTCTTCGTCTAGTGGATCGAGCCACGCAAAGAGAACGAGAAGCTCAACGATGGAGGAGAAATGGGGTGGACTTGACCAAATGACTGTGTCATCGACAAATCAAGATAATAGTAAATTGAACAATTCTCCTTGGCTTTTTCAAGCTCTAAGCCTCAACATGACTTAGAAAGACGATTTAACCGATCTCATTATCTGTGAATGTTAGTTTCTCAATGTTCTGCTGTTATCTCCTGTCTGAATTAGTCTTTCTTTTCTTCTTTTCAGATGTTCTTTTTCTAACCCATCCTATTTTTTCGACGACCTATATGTTCTTACGATTGGATTTGCAACTTTGAGGTCAATTTCATGATCAGTTCTCTTGAGTAGATTTGTAGAAACTCCTTTAATTCTAAAAATATGATGTAGTTTATCCTCTCTAAGAAATTTTAAATTGCAGCATATATAGTCGGAGTTAGGAATTAAACACAACGGATGTGTACATGTTATTTAGAAAATTTAGGTGGGGCGAACGCTTCACCCACTCCACTCCTCTATCTCCGCCACATTGAGTTTATAAGGGATTACCATAGTGGCAAAATTGGTGGCCTTAAGACTATAAGGCCATCTATATTTACTGGGTAGTTCACATTATTTATAGTTTGAAGTCGCAGTTATTAGTCGGATCTAGGTAAAACATTTTCAAATTGATCAAAATAACAATTAGCGTGCGTTTGCAACATCTTTTCTAGAACTGATGCACAAACAGAAGAAAAGTATCTCAAAAAAAATTATGAAAATTAAGGGGAATTTTTCTAAATTGATCACATAGTTAATTCTCACAACATGCATATCCATCTCATTCCAAATTTCAAACTTTCTAACTGCATAGTTTGGGTAAACAACTGGATATTTGTTCAAATATTAATCCAAATAAAATCTGTAAGAACAAAAATTTGACATGGGACATTAATGTGAAATTTCAAATGGGATGGATATAATACTAATCATAAGAACTTAATCAATTAGATTACATTGATAATTTCCCATATATTTTCTAATTTAGGATAAATAAATAACCATATGGTAAAATGTATAGTTTGTAACTGTTTAATAGGAAGGTATAGTCTATTGATTTTATTTGACATGAAATAATAGAAAATTGTGTGAAGGAAACATGTGGGATTCTTTGAAAGGTGTTGTCAAATCAACAAGGATTATTGATGGACTAGATTGCCTGTACTTGAAATCTAGATCACAAAAATATCTCATCTCAGCTCATCTCAGGGGAATCTATCCTTAGGGAGTGCAGCATTATTTGTCCCACATTTTGTCACACACTTATATGCAGATAAGACTTGACTGGACTGCTTATTGTTATTGGCATCATCTCACATTTAAGTTTCTTGTCATTTTAGATTAAATCCAAGTCTTGTATTTAGCAGGATCAGATACTATACTCTTGTTGCCTACTTTGCCAATGATCCTCAAGGAATTTCTCTCTTTGTAATGAAAAAGATGGCTCATCAGAACCGATCAGGAAGCTTCTAGTCTGAAGAAACCACCTAAGTTACGTTCAGATACCTACTATCAAGACAATAAGTACCTGGCACGAGTGTGTATTTAGGTTCGGGGCTCAAATAATTAGAAATAAGATATACTATAATTGAGTTTAGAAAAGTTTGAGAAACAGTGACTTGTGATAATCTAGATTTGTAATTGAAATCTCTATTATTGATGGGCCATTGTACTTGATGTGATTTTAATACTCCCACTAGTAGCTACATAATAGAAAGATGATTTCTTGCACCCAATAAACTAGCATCCAATAAACTAATGCAGGATTGAGAGGATCTGATCTGGATAAACATGTTCTACTTCCATAAGATGAGTAGTACTATAAAAATCTAATCTTGGTTTACCATAAAAGAGTGAACACCAATCCTTTTTTCTATTTTATCTTTTCTGTGATCTTCATCTTCCACCTACCATTACAACTAAAAGATAAGAAAAAATTACAAAAATAAAATCTCCACTACAAGTTGAGTAGAAGTGTTTTGATGTGTCTGCCACCAAATGAACACCAGATTCCTTTTTCCTATTAGGCAAAAAAAAGCCTCTAGCTTTAATCCACAATCATATAGTTCTCTGAATGAACCTTGGCCTGATAAAAACATCTCTCATCTTCTTTTAAAAGTTGCTTCCAAAAGTCCTCCTTTTCTATTCTATTTCCTTCAGACATGGACAGGAAATTACTCCTGGACCGTTCCTTTTTCTTGATTCTTCTAAACAACTCCACCATAAATAATGTTTTAAACAGCTAGTTCAATAAGCAATACTTTTAATCAAGATTCAATATGAAGAGTAAGAATCAGTGCTTAGAGACCTTACAAGAAAAGCCCAGATGTAGAGTTACTGCATGAATAAATGGGACATATATCACATGTAATGAAAGTGCAAACAAATTCATGTTTGAACCAATTGAACCAATGTTATCATGACACAGAGAACCTTCTATCCCTTCTTGGCATACTTGAACTACTGGAACTTACTTGCGGTGTCATCACATAGGGGGGCCTGATGATCATGCCTATTCTCTTCGAAACCGAACTCATGAACGATTTTCGTGGAAGACGAGTTTTCACGCCGGAGAGTACAGGACTGCCACTAGCAGAAGATTTTTCGAATTCCCCTAATCTTATTCTCATGTTCTCCAACTGAACTCGCAGGTCGTGATTTTCTTCTCGTAGTGTTGATACTTCATCTCTCACGGGAGGAGCATTAGTAGTCGAAGAAGGATTTGGTTTGACAGGGGTAATTGCAGGCTCATTGAAACGACTTTCCATTCTTTCTATGATACGCTGTTGCTCATGGTAAAGAACTTGAATCGCTATCTGGACAGGAAGCCTGTCGTTCTGAGCTGCGTGCGCACAGGCTTCACGTGATAGCTTCTGGCAGTCCATCACGCTGCAAACTCGCTTTCTCTCCATGTCATTTAAATCAGGATGAGCCTGTGGATTGTATGTAAGAAAACATAAGTAGAAACAACACTAAAACACACACCAAATTCGCTAATAAGTCAAGTTCTATGTAATCCACAAACATTCTCAATTCCTTCCATTGCAATACAAACAAGGTTATGACAAATGCGAATTGAAATCAAACAAAAACAAAAACTAGAGAATTCGTAAAACCTTCATGTAAATGTCTATAGCTCTGTACATCCCATCTTCTGTGGGTCTTGACTGTTCAGGGATAAGTTCAGCTACACTGATGAACTCCGAAACAGTTAAGTTTCTATCAGAAGAAACCTCGGCAAGGTAACTTTCCATCAACCCTGCCACACGTTGCATATCACTCGGCAAAGGGGAAACAGAACCATCTCGAACTATACTGCTGCCTAGTCTGTTTGACTCCATTTGGAACTCCAGGAAAGTCGTCATCATATGCTGCACTGTCTCAACATCGAACATGTTCCCGGTTGCTGCATATGAAGGGATCAATATATCATCTAGCTCAGCCTGATGAAGTCTTAAGCCGATCCTCATCTCTAAATCATGCTTGCAGGCACCTGTTGTTTGCAAATACAATGCAGCTTTAAGTAGCATTGATAGGAAGCTTACAGAGAGGGTGTTTTTCTCCCTTGGCAGAAGGTTAACTATAGTTTCTAATACGAAGCGTTTCTCATGCTCTTCTTCCTGCTCAAATTTCTTTTTCCCAAATGCATCCTGAAATTAGTACCAGTATGCATCATATCAGTGGTCAATATTATCCAAACAGAGAAAATTTTACCAAATGGCCTTAACTCATAAGTCCTTACCAAACCGCGGAGAGATTTCTGTGCATATAGCATTAGTATTGGACCAAGAGCACAATGCTTGAATCCCCTTGCAACCATAGCCATTAGAACCCGGTGGAAGAGACCAATCCGAATATTTGTCAAATCCTCTGCCCACCAGTCAACAATAGGCCTCAAGTTGGAATGAGAAACTAACTCGTTTGCGCTATTGGTAATTTGTAGTAGTGCAGCATTGCTATCTTTACATGCTAAGAGTGCTATAGCATCGATGCACCTGCTAACCAACTTAATTTTCTCTGCTATGGGAAGAAAGTTCTCAGAAGCATGCAATATGGAAATTGCACCTGGAAGACTCTTCAGTGCCACTTCATTCAGATACGCTTCAGTCCGTCCTATTAAATTCTCAACTGCATAATCTTCTGTCATTTCTAGATACTCAGCTGCACATCTAATGATGGCAATGTTCTGCGTGCATATCTCGAAGTTTATGCCATAGCAGAATTTCGCAGCAAGTTGAAATGCTTCGGCTCCACCAGGGATATTGCCGATTTGAATGACTGAAGCATTAGCCTTATCAGCAGCCAATTCGGCTACCAGCTTCCTTATGTATCCACACTTTTTAAGTAAAGGAAACTGTAGGATGAATTGGCCAGAACACATTGCAGTTCAAATTTAGTAAAGTTACATGAACATACAGAAAATTGCATATAAAATAGTATACAAATTTGACTGCATTTCTATGAAATTTTCAACTGAAACAACTAGACTATATAAGAGATAATACAGTGCCAGTGGTTGTACCTTGTGCAAAGAAAAGGAAGTTTCCCCAACATTAACAATTACATCACTAGGGATTTCCTGAGAAAATACCCTGCAAAACATCACAACACCGATCACTTTTCAATATTTGTTAGACATTGCAAGAGAGAAAAAAACCAAAAAGCCCTAGCGCAGCACTTGTTAATTGCTCGACCAATGACTGATGACCTGTAGATCACGTAGTTGAGGCCTAAAAACAGCCTTAATTGGAGAAATGAAGATATTAGGTTAAGGCAATGTATCCGCCTGCCAGAGGTGGAGCTAAAAATAAAATTTAGGAGATTCGTAAGAACTTCTAATGAAATACAAGTGAAATTATAAAACTAATAGGGCGAACCATTCAGTTGTTCGCTCCATGACAGTCGAAAGAAGCTCCTTTCGCTTGATTACAATGTGTGTGACCTGTTCTTCGTGTAGAAGATCAACCATCTCTGTTACAAGTAA
This sequence comes from Plantago elongata, assembly GCA_036897095.1. NCBI lineage: Eukaryota > Viridiplantae > Streptophyta > Magnoliopsida > Lamiales > Plantaginaceae > Plantago > Plantago elongata. Next base: position 12,653 of record JAYMSP010002075.1, read on the forward strand.
GCTCTGGATATATTACCATCCATCACCACAATGTGATAGAAGAGAAAGCGAAATCTGAACCAGATTATATAGGAATTATTGTCCTCCATGAATATGCATGGCCTAGGTAGAATTCAGTAGAATGTCTTTTTCTGGAACATCAATCCTCCAGGCACTAGGCACTGATCTCATAATACCTCCATAGACCCCACTAATTATGTTTCTATGATTTCGTTTATGACTTTTAACTATTACACACATGAGCAGATCAAATTCCATTATATTTTGTTTCAGTTCTTGTCCTGGATGAAAGTTTATAGCTGATAGCTATTGGCTTGATATTATATTTTGTTTCAGTTCTTGTCCTGGATGAAAATTTATAGCTGATAGCTATTGGCTTGACCATAAATATACAATTTTGATGTAAAAATATGGAAATTACTACTGGTTTTATCATAGAATATGGTCATTTCAGGTCTTCTCCAATAGTACTTCCTAGTCAGCTTTGTTTTAATGTGCCAAAACCATTTTAAAGTGATTGTTTCACTGGGCTCTTGAGTAGAACCTGACATTCCATCTCTCTTTCTTTCTTAAAATAAAATTTAATGATTCACATGAATGTGTCGGTACCCAATATGTCATGCGTACTAATATATGAGTACCAATACAAATTATTCGAGAATAACTATAAATTTGAACTTTTAGATTAAATGAAAATTATATACTAAAATCTTCACATAAATAAATTTTAACCATTCATATATAATTAATTAGATTTCACACAATTTAATAAGTTTAAACTTTTAAATTAGATGAAATTCAAGGAACTTCATATCACACTACGAATTGAGACGTGTAAGTTTTTAGTTCCAAGCCTTAGTACGTGACCCATTGTGAAGATACATGAATTTGTCAAGTGATTCAAGTTCATCCCAGTTCGTCGCTTCAATTCAATTATTAGGGATTGGAGCAGTACATTGTGTTTCTGTAGTAGTACTCGTGTATATACATTAGGCTCATCCTCTTATACTTGACCGTTACATTAGTTCTTCTATTAATACACCAAGTCCACAAATCAAACACCAAAATGCGATTGCATCATTAAATAATCGGTTGGAAAATCTACTTCTACCCATTAAATTTCTCAACAGTTAGTCCATTGATTTATTAACTTGTTTTGAAAAATTTATATACGATATGAATAACGTGATTCATGTTAAAGAATATTTTGATGTAAAGTTTGAACCAGTATTTTAATATCCCAACACTCTATATATGTTGAGTAGCTTTCAAAGATTATAGAAGTTAATGGGAAATGGGCTCCCGTAACAGATGAGCATATCTATGGGAGGTTATACTTACATCATTGTTGCATTATTTTCCGTGTACAATAAATGGACATGTAGTCATGTACTATTAATCTTCTAAGGTAATTTTATTCTTTAATGGAAAAAATATATTTGCGCGATCATGTTCCAACTTATCACAATTCGTATGTGGTCCACTAGCTTGCATGGTGGAGTATATTGACACACTCCGCCTCGTAACCAGATTAGGACTAGTCATCTTTCGACCTATAATATACCATCAATGATGGTATATTCGATAATGTTAGTTCAATTAAATTTACTTTTATTTAATTTGCCTCTTTAGTTGGTTTCTGCGTGTTAGAGATTGATCTGCATTCTGGGGTGGAAATTGAAGCAAAAGTTCACCCCTAGTATAGTAAGGAAACTTTGGCATTTAATCTGGTAACATCAATAGTTGAAATAATTATGTAATAAATTAATAGAAGTATCTACATCAATTTAGTTGCACGTTAAATTGTTCATTTTAATGTCGTCGTCAATCTTATCTTAAAATTGACATAATTTTCACATTCATAAATAGAATACCTGTCTTAATTCAAATTCATTGTGGTATGATGGCAAATTGGAAATTTAGATTGGCAAGTAATATCTAGATATATGTCCGATCGATTGACATGTATTATATAGATCAATATTTCCGGATTCTTCAGTTCTCATTACATATACGTGTCTTACTTGTGACAGTTGGATACTGGTATGAGCACAGGATGGTTCATTTGAGGTCAAAAGTGAGTTTTCCCCTTAAGAAATACTAAGGTATAAGTATCTCGTCGGGAGATGGTTTAAGTTTAAGAGAATCATCGAAATAAAACCTCTTTTACTACTAATGGGCCGAGTATTATTGTTATTTGGGGCTCCAGTAATCATAAATTGGGCCATTTGTGTTTTAAATCAAAACCTTGCTGCTATGAACCCCAATTATCCAGGCCCTCAATCATATATACGGACCTACAATTCAATTGAGCAGGCCCATGTTGGTCGGAAATTTTTGTGTGACATGCTCAAATCTTCAAACTATAAGATCGATACAAACTAGAGATTTAGAGTTGATATTCGGACCGATCCCGGACCGGGCCACAACAGCCCGCCCCATTTATTGGAGCGGACTGTTCTGGTTCAATTTTGACCGGACTGGGCCGTTTTTTTTTGGGCAGATCCCTAGACCGGCACGGCCCCTGGCCCATTATGTAATTGGTCCGAGCCACGGTTTGCCACGGTCACGGTCCCGGTTCGGTCCAGACTTGCAGGCTTAAATGGGTTCGGTTCGGTTTGGGCCGGGCTTCGGGTCATGGCCCCTATATATTAAACGTGCCTGGTACGGTCCGGGCAAAAAAATAAATGGTCCGGGTCGAACCTGATTTTAAATAAGCCGGGTTGTTATGCAGCTGACCCAGATAACACCTAGTAGAACCCCTTCTATCTTAAAATTCAGTATTACATTGCCTCTCGATATAGACAAGATAAACCAACTAATTGAATATTGCATTCGAAGAAACACAATAATCGAATATGAAAATTAGGTTTCATGCGGGTATGCTGAGAGTTGGCATCTCAAATGAGCGGATAATGGTGTGAATAGTACCTAAATTGTGACTAGCCATTATGATACAATGTTCTTTTATCAAAATACACAAACTTTCGTTTGCATGATACTATGCTCCAATCTTGATCAATGTTTGTAATAGCAACTGTTCCTAAATCAAGATGTTTATACGCTTGCGACGATTCTAAATCTTCCTTTGTACTTATTTACTAATAAAATAAAAAATTTAAATGGCGAACTAAAATTTTGAATCTTTCTTTCTACCTGTTCACTAATAAGGCAGAAAATTATAAATTTGAAACTAAGAAATTTTAGTTCTTGCTAATTCGACAGTATTCACGTCTGATCGAATTAGGCAAATCATAACCTTATCTATACAGTAACTTCACAAAATCACGAACTCAAAACCTCCCAAAACCCCTTCAATGGCTTCCATTTCCTGAGCAAAATTGTTCCAAAATCCAATTCCTGAATCCTAATTCACTCAAGAAAAAGGTTGACACAGAACAATCTTGAGAACTGGCAGTTTCTGATGGAGCTATACTTATCCACCAATTTCAAAGCTCACTCATTTACAGACCTATCTTTCTCCTCCTCAGTATCCTCCTTCCCATCTCAAACCCACCTCAAAATCCCCAAATTCCACGTCTTTGCCGTTGCATCAGACCGGAGAGACCTCCCTGAAAATAGCCCTCAGAGACTACTAAAAGAGCTAGCTCAGCGCAAGAAAGCTGTGTCTCCTAAGAAAAGAGCACCACCTAAGCGTTTCATCCTTAGACCACCATTAGACGATGCGAAACTAGCCGAAAGATTCCTCAACAGCCCTCAGTTATCCCTAAAGTCGTTTCCTTTATTGAGTTCTTGCCTCCCTTCATCCAGGTTGAACAATGCAGATAGGGATTGGATGGATGAGTACTTACTAGAGGCGAAACAGGCGTTAGGGTATCCGTTGGAGCCTTCCGAGAGTTATGGGGACGATAACCCTGCGAAACAGCTTGATACTTTGTTGTATTTGGCATTTCAGCACCCTCATTGTGAGAGGACTAATGCCAGGCATGTGAGGGCAGGGCATTCGAGGTTGGCGTTTTTGGGGCAGTTTGTGTTGGAGATGGGATTGTGTGAGTTTTTCCTGCAACGGTATCCGAGGGAATCACCTGGACCGATGAGGGAGAGGGTGTATGCTTTGATTGGGAAGAGGTATTTGCCGAGGTGGATGAAGGCTGCTGGTTTGCACAATTTGGTGTTTCAGTATGATGATATGGATAAGTTGATTCGAAAGGATAGGGAGCCCCCAGTGAAGTAAGTTGAGCTCTTTGTTTTCTTGCTTATAGTGAGTTGGTGTACTTCATTACTTGGCAGGTTTAGTTTACTTATTAAGATTATCCCATGTGCATTTTATGTGCTTGCTGTGAATATAGCGTTTGGATAGATTTTTCTTATGAGGCTTCACCCAGTAGAGCGTAATTGTGCGGTTTACAGGAGTATGGCTTACTGCTTGAGAAGAGTTGTACTTGTCAGCTGATTTGCCTTTTAAACTAATGTGTATGTTGTATGGTTGCAACTTGCTAGTGTAAGTAGCTGATTTTTTTGTTGTCTACTGTAAGAAGTTGCAAATTCTGCCTGTTGTATGACCTGTAATATCATTTTTGAGTAAATTGAATAGGAATGTGGGAGATGACTTCGTTGTACCTCCAGTGTCTTAAGGAAATATGCATAGCACATTATTGAAGAGATGCAGACTCTATACATCTATAGCCTGGGCATGCTTTAATCAACTTTTTGTCCAAGCTTGGAATTTTGTATTTCTGGCTTTCTTGACTGCAACATGTTCATTGATTTGTTTCTGAGATAGTTCTGCTTAAGTGCCAACTGCCAAGCATCTGCAATGTGTATTTGTGCTATGTTTTCATGCACAATCCAAATTTCCTCGAATAGTTGTTTTATGGCTCTACTTTATTGTATCCACTGGCTTGTGTATTTTATATTGACTGTAAGACTTAGAAATTCATCAAGTTAATTGATAACATGTTGCTTAATGCGTTATAGTCTTCCACCAAGTCCCTCGTATGTGTACCTAGCCTCTGATGCTCCATATACATTCAAATTTCCAAATGCATTTACTAATTCAATAGCTTTTCAATTATACCAGTGTAATATTTTGGCTGTTACTGCTGGGATCTTGTACTATCATTATTTTGATGGTATGGGAAATGGTATATTTTGTTGCTTACCATATAGTTGGATATTGATAGTTTGATGCTTCTACTTATTCTTGCAGATCTGTGTTCTCGGCCTTGTTTGGGGCAATTTATCTATGCTTTGGCATGCCAGAAGTGTATCGTGTTCTTTTCGAAGTGTTTGGTATGGATCCCGAGGCTGAAGAATGCCAGCCTAAATTGAGGAGGCAGCTTGAGGACGTAGATTATGTATCTGTAGAATTCGATACCCGGAAACTGAGTTGGCAGGACTTAGCGACTTATAAGGCAAATATCTACTTCACTTCTGTTTAAATTATGTTTGAAATTAAAGTTAAAATTTGCAGTCCGGAATTGTTTCGTGTGACTGTCAATTATCTCTGTCTCTTCCTTAATGATGGGTATTCATGTCTGTGGATGTGAATTTATGACTCAGTTATGTGTACTATTCATGTCTGACAGCCTCCAGAAGATGCTCTTTTTGCTCACCCACGGATCTTCAGAGCATGCGTTCCACCTGGCATGCATAGATTTCGTGGAAACATATGGGACTTTGATTGTAGACCTAAAGTCATGAAAACACTGGGGTATCCTTTGTCAATGGCGGATAGGATTCCTGAGATCACGGAAGCTAGGAATGTCGAACTTGGACTTGGGTTGCAGGTACTACTTTTATTATATCTTGTAATTTCTACCATTTATGTACGTATGGTGGCATTATAAACCTTTGTATTTAATAAATTACTTTTTTCATGGTGATGAAATTACAGCTCTGTTTCCTCCACCCTTCTAGACACAAGTTCGAGCATCCAAGATTTTGCTTCGAGCGTCTGGAATACATTGGACAAAAAATCCAGGTCTGATTCTTCTCTTCAGCCAAAAAACTAATTAGTTTCTCAACTTGTGCTTGCTATAATGTGCTGAAATTTGGACAATGGGTCATATTGACCCGAAAGCCAACTTGTATGTGTTTACAAAAGCTTTTGTGACTGGGAAAAGGCGAAAAGCCTATAGAATTAGTCTACATTTATATAAACTATAGCGAAAGGGCATTTTTCGTGTTTGCAAGATTAGCTTCTATAGTCTTTTGCATAGTATTTAGATGGCTGTATCTTACAAGCAGAAGCTGGTCTGAAGCTTATTTAGCTTTTGTTAGCAATGCCAGCTATATTCTGGAACCGTTTGAGTTTTTCTATTTACAAATAACCTTACTTGATTTCTGCAGGACCTTGTAATGGCTGAGAGGTTGCTTATGAAGCATCTAGATGCCCCCGGGAGATGGTTACAGACAAAACACCGGTCTCTTCTAATGAACAAGTTCTGCGGGAGATACTTGAGAGAGAAATATCTCCATCGCTACATCATCTACAGTGAAGAGGTACAAGATGCATATGATCAAAATCGAAGGTTGAGAAATCCAGCAACAACCTCGGTTCAGCAAGCCATTCATGGGCTTTCATATGCAGTATATGGAAAGCCTGACGTAAGGCGCCTAATGTTTGAGGTTTTTGACTTTGAGCAGATCCAGCCTAAAGTGATTACTCCATAATTTATCTACACATATAAACACAAGATATGTTGTCAAAATGCTAACTATAGCAGATGTAATGTACATAGTAAAGCTTCACATGTATTGGATTATTATTATTCAGGATTTATCCAATCCAGAGAGGTGAGATTACAATTTTGGCTGATGAACTATGAAAATGTGGCTCAGCATGTTACTACATTGGTATCCAGGCTAATCTTGCACACCAATGGTAAGCAAAACCACGATCTAGCTCATTGTCAAAGATTTACTGAAAATTATAATTTGACAAAGGATCTGCAAATAGTTCCATTTCTATTGCAAAGCACTCAGTGAGACAGATTTTCCCAATAAATTGCAGTGGATGCCATATATACAGGGGGAGCCTGAACTATGAAGTTCACTCCCCAAATACTATCATTGTTACAACTTGCAACCACCAGCAAACAACTGAAAAATATTTACAGGATGGGGGGGCAAAAAAATTCAACTGCCACACGTACAACTGCTTGCATATGTTACATAACTTGGCTTAGTAGTCAAAAAAACAAACACTAAGAATCGACTTTAAGGACAACCACCGAGAGTGGATTCACTTTCTGGTCCTAATGAAGTCGCCTGCGATGCGACTTCAGAAAAACTTCGATATAACGTGGCATGAAGTCCAGAATGCTGCAGAGGCAGCCCTGAAAAGGGCAGGGTTTTGATATATTCTGTTCCACACACGAGAAAAGTGAAGATCAAGTTAGCATTACCATAGGTGATTAAACAAAATTGTTAAGTACCAAGATAACCTCGAGACATGCTGAAAGTAACCAAAAATGCTAGCACTATATTTGGAATTCCATTATCGTGTCATTCAATCGCAGATTGTTAACCATAACTAAAATAAATGGGGGTTTGCAATGCTTTTGAACTAACAGCCATTTATCAGTAAATTAGTGGTTTACTCAACATCAAAAGGAAGCAAGCATTTTGAAATTTAAATAAAATTGCAATTTATGCTTAGTTTGTTTAAGCCTCTCACCCAATGGCAGTAGCTCCCCAGGATGCTACATTGTATATCACCTTGCTGCCATCCCATGCTTTCCGAAGTTTACCTTTCTTCTTTTTCAAAGAGAATGTCTTGCTCAAAGCTGAAACCAAGTCAAAGAGAAACTAAGACACGTGCAATTTTCTTTATATATGGTGTCAGACCGTCAGTGGTAAAATGTGATGAAAAAAGTAACTGAAAACAAAACCTACCTTCTTGGAGCTGGTTGGGTGACAAATCCTGCAAACAATAGCCACATAAAGCTCAGTGACAGTTTAGTAAAGAGGAATCATGTTTAATTTATTTATCAATTCTTGCATGGAAATATGGAACACAAAAGAGTTTGCTCTCTCCAATGGTGGTGAAACATATTCAAAGGCAGATTTTACCATGAAAGTAGTTGTATATGTCCAATTCCAATATATGCATTAGAACTTTCATTCGTGCATAACTTACCTATGAAAGTAGGAGTGTTACATGTAGAGAGTAGAGACGCTAATACGTCACCATGAAAGTAGGCAGATTTTACAAAATCATCATAATAAACATGTGACTGAAGATTTAAATTTAATGCTGATTAACAGGGAGAATTTACCACACCTTAGTTTGTTTTAGGGACAGCAAATATGCGGCCATGAAGGATGCTATACCCTCCATTATATCTTCCTGCCCAACTAAGACGTAATCATCAGGGTCAGGTTCAACATCTAGATCATTTTCACTTACCATGTCCCACGAATTGCTATCCTCTGCATCACAGAGTGTCCAGAATAAATCCCAAATATTCAAATGTACTAATTTCTGTAAAACTACGCCGCCTAAAGTTATTTGGGCGCAATCAAGTCATACCAGTTATGTTTTGATAAAGTGAGGCCTGGGCATCTTCTAGTTTCCTGAGGAAATCAGGACACTCAACTCCAGATTTTAAGAGACCGTAAAACTGAAGTAGATATAAACGGATGAGGTTAGTTATGCCTAACGTCTGTTTGAACCCCTTGTTTCACTACTGAGAAATCTAAAGGCAAACGTAATCAATAACTCGAGATACTCAGTGATATCAACTGATTTGGAGACAAGACAAATGGTAAGACTGTAACCGGAGAAAATGCAAGGATATTGAAAAAATAAGAAATAAAGGTTAACCTTCTCATCCGATGTATAAGCATCACGGATGGTGGGGGGACAGGAGGTAGTTGCAGACTCGTGGGAAACGTTAAGTTGACTATTGATTTCACCAGACCCATTGTCACTGCTGGTGTCACTATCTTCATCATTGCACCCAGAGGCAAGCTGTTCCAGAGCCATCTGACACTGCTGGAGCATTGCCTCGATGGTCTTCCTCTTTACACGGAATTTATCATTCTGAACACCAACCAAATCTGCTGAATCCATCTCCCTACGTATTAATTGTAGTACTTCTATTTAGAATTCCACAATCTTGTGGGCTGATGAAGTCTGCTGGTCCAACAAATTCACACACAAAATTGCTATCATTGTGTTGCCATTGCAATGTACTACACTACAAGAAAATCACAGTTTGCATTCAACCAATAGATAACACACAAGTTCAAATTTATGAATGTGCAGCATGGGTTGTTCATAGTAAGCGGCCAAGCGCAAATATGGTGCAACTTCTCCCAGAGACTGTTATGATGATGGACTAATCCAACAAACGGTGAAGATAACCGAAATATCCACTATCTTCACAAAACATGATAGCATTCTTATACAAGAACTCGTATAACAAAAATATTACATAACCCAAAACATTGTCTCAAATTAAGTTTAAGGTCTTCGTACATGTCTTATCAAGACCTACCAAACTATAACAGATTAATCATTAATTAAACCATCAGAACGTGATGAACAACTTTAGCAAACAATTGGGCAAATTTCACACTTTTCAAGACAGATCGAGCTCTATGTGACAACTTAACCCGCAAAATCAGCAGAAAAGCATATATAACTTGCACTCAGCAATAAAATTTAATCAAAATCAAAACTTTCCAATCCAAAAAACAGATAAATCCGAATTAGGTCCTGCTTAATGAAAAAGATTCAAGCTTGATTCAACCCCACATGACCAAATTAGAAAATCAAAAGAGACTTTACCGGAAAAAGGCTGGAGCATTCAGATGACAACTTTTTTCCGCAAGAAATCGAATTGATGGGGAGAAGAGGGGTTTTTATGGTTTATGCATAAGATGGAGTATAAATACAAGAAATTATAGCTGGAATCAATCACTTTCAGGTTGTGTTTGTGCTCAAAACAATCGCTTTAAGCTGATGATGATGAATGGAGGTATATCGTAAAGCTGTAGTAGGATGATTGATTAGGAACGGAGAAGAAAATATTTATTGTATTGAATTGAATTGATTTGATTAAACGAGAATAATTTATAGCCCACCATAAAAAGACATGAGAAAAATTAAACGAGACGCAATTTGGCTTGGTTAATGCTTCTGATGCGATGCTGCAATCATTGAATACTACATTTACGTTTTCATATTCACGTCATGTCATTTCTTAATTTACTTTCATAGTTGAATTTGATAGGGGCAAAAGTAATTATTCACTCAAGTAAATAAAGCTCCGACAATTAATTTGGTGTACTTATAGTTTATAGTCGTATATACTCCACAATGACAGGTGCTAATTTTGTACTATACCTCAAAATGTAATAACTGTTAGGATAATTTGATGTGTAAGGAAAAAGACTATCGGATCAACATGTAGTCAAGTGGTTAAACATATACACACAATAACAAAAATACCAATTCATTAGTATGAGGAATTTTGATTGAGCATAAAAAAGGAAACAAAATCATATATGTTCTATAAGATTTACTCTCTTTTATGATAAATTTTATATATTATAGTTGACGTGTAATTTTAGATGAAAAGTCAACATTAATGAGAGAATATAAAATTGTGATAAAAAGTACTTCATCCTCCGTGTTGAAGTAGGCCTAATCTTTTCGATATTTTTAAAACGGTCAATAATTTATTGTTCGTTTCAAAAGACAATAATAAATAATGAAATAAATAAACGATAAGAAAAAGAGTATACTATCAGCGGAATGGATTTACTTTTAAGTGGTAAAATATTCAACATGTGCATAAATATAAACTTTTCTTTTTGTTATGTATAAAAGTTATGAAGTATCACATAAATAAAATGTATGAAGTTATGGTGGCTCTATCGATGTTGTAATTTTTAAAAACATAAACTCAAGACCACACTAAATAGTGGATTGTGACATCACAAATTATTATACTGTGATGTATCAAATTTGCAAATGTGAAAGTATCTTTGTTCACTCAATGCTTGTGGAGGGAATCAATTTATTAGATTATATGGAATTCATATGGTGTAGTGCATGTTATAATGAATTCACTTCAAACATAATTTCTAGCTCAATCCATAGTAATGTGGTTTGTAGATAACGGGATAAGTTTGGGGTTGCCCAAACCACATCCAATGAGAACACCAACTTCGAATCTTCGTGCCACGTCGTCATCGTTTTTGCTACAATGGTGATGCGTTATCATTGTGTCGTCGTCACGTCATTAAACTTTTTAATTTTTTTACATATTATTTATATTATAAGAGTGCTTGGATGTTGAAATTAATGAAATTGCATTATTTTAAGTCGTTTTATAATTTATTAAGGTTTAATATTAATATATATATATATATATATCTTTTTTTATTTTACTAAAAACATATTTAATATATTATAATAGTGGTTAGAAGTCGAAATAATAAAATTGAATTATTAAAGGTTGTTTTACAATTTTAAATTTAATTAAGAGAGAAAATGAGTTCGAGATGAAATGATCCAAAAATAATCGATATTGGTCTTTATTAATAGATCTCGAAGAGATGAATCCGTTGGTAATTTTTATATATATTTTACATTTATATTTTTTGAATTATTCGCGTTTAAAATTGAACAAAATATAAAAGAAGGGGGACGTATGGCAGCATGCTGCTGCCCGCATCTCCATGGTGCGGTATGGAATGACGCGCCTCATGGCCCGTCATTCGAGTGGCGTTGGGGGAGCCACGATGCCACTCAACACCGCCCCCATTGGGGGCGATCTAATGCCTGAGTTGCAAAGAAGAAAATGTCATACCCAAAAGAGTAGTGCCTACAAGGCTACAATTCGAAAAGTAGAACGAAACAAGTAAATGTGAACACAACAATCTCACAATTTTCTGAAACTTTTCAAACCAAACGATATAGTACTTCAAAAGTAGTCACTTAAAATAAACATAGTTGCCTGTGATACAACATTCCATTTTGTAGAATTATGAAATTTTCCAAATCACTGCTTGAGATGAGGAAAACAGGCATAGATATCAGATTTGGGATGCTTTGCTTCGGCATGTTCCCTGCATTTCACCTCCGAAGTAGTGCACATGAATGTCTGCATGCAAACCTTGCACTGCATCCGACAAAAAGAATAGTATGTATCAGCAGCAGCTACCATAAAAGAATGGACCAAAAAAATTCTTATTACAGATTGATGAAGTGAAAAATAAATTGGTCTCACTAGCACTTGTCACAAAAATTCTGAGGCATTATTATGTAGCCCCTCAAAGAAAACTCCACCTGCATGTTGTAAGATATTTTGCGTATCGCTTCATATTTTGTTGTGAAGCACACAGTCTTACACATTATAACTAGTATACTAGTGAAAACAAAGGTGTAACTAGAAGTTGGAAGAACAGTTATGAGTTGGCAACTAAGCAACGATGTAGATGTGACTGAACATCACCCAAGCTATAAGACTATATTCAGAAACATTAATCTTCAATCAAATCAGTAGCTTGTGATTACAATTTTCCTTAATAATAACAATACATATAATTAGTATATGTTTACATCAATTCCGCAATCATAAAGTTGATTTGCGTGAAATATTGACTAAAGGAACAAAAAGTACCACAGCGATATATAAATGATAATGAAATCCTATCTTAACAAATGATTTTAGAGTTTTAGTCTGTTTCTGGTTCAGTGAAAACATGATGAAGAAAATCAAAGAAAACTCACTTATCTGACTGATGATTCATGGACATATACATTAGCACATTTCATCAAACCTAATAAAGATTTAAAGGCTTCTTTACCCGATTCTTCGTTTACCCCCAATATTATCTATATGTAAACAACTGAAGATCAGCACTAGTAGAATTCACACAAGGATTGATTTACCGGATAAGTATTCTAATAACAGTAAGGCAAAGAGAACTTGCAAGTAGAAGATCAACAACAATAGATGACAACTATACAAGTGCACTTCCATTACCTGACAGACTGTTCAAAGTTAATATACTATATAGAAGTAGAAAACCAACATCTACTTATATAGGGAATAATGAAATGGAAAGGGGTGGGCATTGGATTAATCCGAACCAATCCGATCCTATCTTCGGATTTTTTTTGGGGATTCGGATCAATAATATATCAATCCATAATCCAATCCGAAACTTACGGATTGGTATCGGATTAATCCGAGCTCGGATCAGTTAAATCCGCCACAGTCCTATAATCCAAAATTTTACAATATAATCAAATTTTTTCCACACCAAGAACTCTAATTTATATGCTTGAGTTGAACATAAGATTAAAAATCTCTTATAAATTTGAGCATTCAAAAGTGTAAATTCTAAATATTATATGTTTTTCATATAAAATTCAAAATAATAAAATATTAAATATGCATAATTAGCCAAAATAATACTTCCTTCCTAAGCTTCCCACTTTAGCAATTTTCTTGTCCTAATTAAAGCTTCCCATTTTCATTTGTATCCATTTTAAGCCCAACTTTAACATTAGAATATTCAGACAATAACTCAAAATTACATCTCATGCCACTCAGTTATAAACAAAAGTACTCTTGTCTTATTATTTTATGAAAAAGTATTCTTGTCTTATTTTTTGAACCAAAAGTGTTTGGGAAGCTTAGTACGAGACGGAGGAAGTAGTAACTAAGTTCAAAGTTTATTATTCATTATTGTCTACTTATCTGCATCCTTAAGATTGTAAATTCTGCAGTTGGCTTCTTGACGAGGGGAGTCAAAGTGATGTGAGCGAGGCAGTTGTTTTAATGAGTTACTAGGTTAGGAATTTAAGATGAGAATTAAATTACATATATACTTTAGGTTTTTAATTTTTACCCTAGTAAAATGTAAAATATAAAAATAAAAGAATATATATA
>JAYMSP010002076.1:0-26521 GCA_036897095.1 Plantago elongata
TATATATATATATATATATATATATATAAAATTCGAGGTGGGAGGGGGTGCTCGTGCTCGCCCCCCTCCTCCCTAGGTCAGCCCCTAGGGTTTACAATGATGATAATGACGTTCATCACTAACACTTAACAAGATGAATTTTCTTTCTTTTTCTTGAGAATCTATCTATAAAACCCTGAAAAAGTTGTAATGTTTTTATATAAATTTCTCGATTGAGAGTATTAAAGTTAAATTGTTCTTTATAATAATATTGGAACGTGTGACATTTGTAAGTTTTCACTTTAAATGTGCATATGGTTATTAGTGAGTGTTATAAAGGTGATATTGCGTAAATACATCTTGCTTGAGAGTTGAGAGTAGGATTGTGTATTCATAACATTTTTTATGAGTTTAAAACTTAGTTATAAAGAACTACAATTAAAAGTGTTTAAGCAGATATATTGTCGTACCGATGAGTGGTAAGTGGTAATAAATTTTATGTTTTTATCAAGTAATAGTCTGGTCTATTTCATATATGGATCAATAATTAGAAAGTGAGTTGAAGGTGAATAATGTAAAATTAGGTGTAAGAATTTATGAAACTGACAAATGATTAACCTGTTTCAAACAATGAAACAATGGAAGCATCTATAGTGGAAGTAGACACCAGTCCACTTAGTGAAATGATGTCAAATTTGTCTTAGGTTTTCTTGCAGATTTACAACTTGCAGAACAATATAGTACATGTCACTAATAAAGAATGAGGTATTCGATTTCTTATTCTTTATAGGTGTGTTTGACTATATTTTGTATATATCTGATAGCCTATGAGACTTTCAACAAGCTGCTAAAACCTGTGTTAGGAAGGATTCATTGACCTTCAAGAAAAATTGGTAGCTTGGAACTATTTAATTAGGTTTTCAACATTGATTTTGACTATTGATGGATAATATTTTCTACTATAATGGGTTGTGGATGAAATAGAATTTGACTCTTGCATTTGGACTCAAATACTCCTAACTTGCAGTTGCTTTCAGGAATAATTAATTGCATCAGCTCTTTTAACCATAATTTCTTGCAAATTCAAAGTACTTAGAACAAACAACTTCTGCAGTATCCTAGTGGCCTATATTTTGACAAAAAAGCTTTTGAATGTGAAACACCTAAGTGTTAGTCGTCTGTGTTAAACAATTCGGATTGAGTCTAGTATCATATAATAACGTTTTAACTTACTCCGAAATAAGCCTAGACTCCTCAACTCATTAAAGCAACGATTCTACAATTGAATTTGAATTCGAGTGATTAGTAACAATTAACAAACTCCAACACAAACTCAATTACCGATTTACAAAATATAAAGAGTAATCAGAGTATCTAGGAACTTAAAATTGAAATTTGTATAGTATATAAATGAACAAGCCGTAAGGCCCTTACTAAGTTTTCTCGAATCGAACTTAACTCAACCCGTTAGATAAACGAACACGAAATAGAATTGAAACTCGAGTTGATAACTATATCAATGTAAAAACAACTATCAAAGAATCAAAGCTTGCCTACCTTTAAGATAAACGAACACGAAATAGAATTGAAATTCGACTTGATAACTATATCAATGTAAAAACAACTATTAAAGAATCAAAGCTTGCCTACCTTTATGCATTAGACTGTACCATATGATATTGTTTAAGTAGTGATATTTACCTTAGGGATGTAGAGTATATATAGTTGATTATTGTATTTTAGTCCGGTTCAAGCTTGATCTTTAGTAAAATCAAAAACCCGATTCTACTAACAAATAAGTTAGTCTAGAATCAAATTCGATTGAGTTATAACGAGCTAGAACTTGACAATATTATAAAATAGTATGCTTTTAAAAATTAAACTTAAAATATCTTCATATATAACAAGTTGGCCTAATATATAACTTGACGAGCTTTATGAAATGAAATTGAAAGCCTCTAAGATTTAATTCGATAACCTTATAGAACTAGGCGAGCTCGCCATGAATCACACAGCATCAGCACTATAATGTTTAATAAACTTGATCGAGTTGAGAGCCAATGAGGGTCAAAATATCAAATCGGCCCCATAAAGCCGAGCAAAAGATTGTTATATTTTACTACAGTCCAATGCACAATGTTCATAAATTATTTGGAAATGTTAGCAACACGGAGACAAATTAACAGGACTTAAATAGTTAAATATAAGTACTTCACAAAGCAGCCTATATTCCACACGCACAAAATTAGCCAAGTCAAAGTATCAAATTTTGCATTATACTAAGATTTTTGGACCCTAATGTTTGAAAGTGTGCCTATTTCTAGTATATTTAAGTCACTAAACACTTACTTAAAAATATCTTAAGTCCTTATTGCGGCTCCATATGTTTCAAACCTCTATATATAGCCCCATCACTCTCTTTTCTTACATCAACCAACCAACCAACTATCATCTTTTATTTTTCTCTCTAAACATTCCATTTCCAAAAGTCATCAAGATTATTCTTCCTTAGCTTATTTTGAGTGTTTGGAAAAAATGGATAGAAATTGTGAAATGTGGGGAAATGACAATATAATGAGTCAATTTAGTGAACATCATCAAGTAGAGATGGAGTTCAGGAAAGGATCCTGGACTGCTGAAGAAGATCTTGTGCTCGCGAATTATGTAGCCGTTCATGGAGAAGGCCGATGGAACGCTCTCGCTCAATGTGCCGGTAAGGGTCCTAATCTTGATGCATTTAACTCTAATAAGTAAATGTAAATGAGAAATTCAGACTAAGTAGTTCCCGGCCTTTTTGTTTTTAAGTTTTGGCTCTTGGCTAATGAAATGTTTGAACTTGAACATCACAGGTCTAAACAGAACTGGAAAGAGTTGCAGACTGAGATGGTTGAATTATTTACGCCCTGATGTTCGACGCGGCGATATCACTCTGGAAGAACAGCTCTTGATACTTGAACTCCATTGCCGTTGGGGCAACAGGTACTTCACTACTATTAATCATTTTATAAATAGTGTGTGAAAATAAATTCATTATTGTCAACCAACATCATTGTCAATTGAACTAAAGTCCGTTCTTTGTATATAGGTGGTCAAAAATTGCACAACAATTGCCTGGCAGAACAGATAATGAGATCAAGAACTACTGGAGAACACGAGTCCAAAAGCATGCCAAGCAACTCAAATGTGATGTCAACAGCAAGCAATTTAAGGACGCTTTACGCAATGTTTGGATGCCAAGACTTGTTGAGAAAATCGCTGCTGCACGCAGCAGCACCTTAACTACCACCAGCTCTACCTCTACTACCTACCAAAACATGTCAAATCTTGATATGGGCTACGACCAAATGGCGCAAATGCCTCAACCTAATGTCTGTAGCACCGGACTAAATACTTACACGTCGGAGAATTCAAGTGCATTCGTGTCATCGGATTCTCTAGGCACTGTGGAATCGGACGTGACGGATTGCTTGAACAATTATGCAGTTCATCAGGGAAATGATCAAGATTGTTTTCAGGTGTCTAATGAGCTTAGCTGTGCAGAATTAAATCAAATTGGTGATACTAACCAGTGGGCGAATTTTACGGAGCAGAACAGTCAATGGATGAACAGCGGAGATCAAGTTTCAGACATTTTGTGGGATGTTGATGACTTGTGGTTGATTCGGCAGCAGTTTGACATTTAATGTTTAAGGAACGCTTGGTTTATTAGATCTTAGAGGCATAAGCATTGTGACACCTTTTAATACACATCTATAAATCCCATACACGAATACACATTATGTGAGCGGTGTCACACTGCTTAATCACCTAGCATCTAAAAATCCCTCGACATGATTCGAGTTTAAGAACGTTTAGGATGTTTGTAGCATCTGTTTTTAGGTTAAGTTTTAGAGAATTTGTGGACTTACTTTTTTTTTTTTTTTTTTTCATTGTCATTTTAAAGTTTCGACCGATTAATCCCATCGAGTTGAAAGAAAATGTGTAGTTGGTAAATGTCTTGTTGTATTGAATGTTAAAAGTAGCATGAACATATATGGTGAAAATGTCAACTAGTTGATCAATGTATTCTTCTTGCACCTATAATCGATTTTTTGATTTCTTAATAAAATTTTACCGTTTCTAAAGATAAAAAGTTGTATACGTCTACTGAAGTTCATGAGTAAAGTAAGACTTAGAGATGAATATCCTCGTTCTAACTCCATTGGTCAAACATTCATTTAGCTGAGCAACACAACTTGTATATTCTTCTCATGGGTTACAGACACAGTTGGAAATTCCCATGGTAGAAAGTCTACCCGTTTCGCAAATAAGTTTAGCGTCAGAAATCCAGAATATTCGGACGAACCAAATCAATCGAACAACAAATTGAAACATGTAAGAAAATGAGATAATTTCAAGTAACTTCAGACGGCAATATTATATATGATGTTTTTCGAGTTTCAAGAAAGATAAAATTTAGGGGCTGATTGACATATCATTTGAATGGAGATTTTGATGAAATTGTGTTTGGAATAAAATTGAAATGTGGTATTTAAAGTGTATTTTAGGTCAAATCACTGTTTATCGAGCCAAATGAATACATTTAAATGTCTGGCCAGCCCCTTAAATTTTTAAAAAATATTATATATTATTCATGTTTCAGATTGTAGGGAGGACGAACCCCTCCCGTCCTCCCGCGTACGTGTTCAAGTCCCCGACTTCAGTTCGAGATAAATATGCATCATGACTCATGAGCAAATGCTTTCCAAGGTGATGAGGTAAGGATATTCTCTGTTTTTGTTGAATGCAAGTAAGACCAGGACAACTCGTTAATTTGGAACTGCTGTAAAGCAAATCAAAGACTCAATTCCGCACGCTGAAAACAAGCGCAGTCAAATTGTCAAACCTCAACATTATAATAGAATTATTTTGTCTGCTTTTAAACCAATCAAATTTCAAAACTGTGCTTAATATACCTAGTATATTTACTCTATTGTTCCACCATATCCATATATCTTATTCAGACACCAACTATATAAAGCACCAATCTTTCAATACTATTTCTTGCACTACTCAAACAACATCTCTCTAGCTATATCTCTGCATACACAATATCCACATCCAACTCTCAACTCTCACATTTAGGACTTGGATCTGTCCTCTATTATTGTTAGGACTTAGGAATATAATCCGGCCAGCCGAGTAAAATTAGTAATCGAGGAGAAATGGAGCTAACACGAGGCCCATGGACTGCTGAAGAAGATCGTACACTAGTCAAATTCGTAAACAGCCATGGAGAAGGCCAATGGAACGCTCTTGCTCATTCTGCTGGTAATTATTTCAAATGAGCTCTTCATCTGTGTAAATCATTAAACCAATATTATGTATTTATGTACATCAAGCTCTTAGTAAAATGGCTAACGATCATATGCTTGAAATGGAATGTGACAGGTTTAAACAGAACAGGGAAGAGTTGCAGATTGAGATGGTTGAACTATTTACGTCCTGATGTTCGACTTGGTAATATCACGCTCCAAGAACAGCTTTTGATTCTTGAACTCCATTGTCGTTGGGGCAATAGGTACATTCAATTAAGCACGTATGATATGATATATCCAAAATTTGCTCGAGTGATGCTTGATGAACATTCTTTGATTTATCATAACATGTTTCATGTTACCTATGCATAGGTGGTCGAAAATCGCAAAACAATTGCCTGGCAGAACAGACAACGAGATCAAGAACTACTGGAGAACACGAGTTCAGAAGCACGCCAAGCAGCTCAAATGTGACGTGAACAGCAAACAATTTAAGGACTCCTTACGTTACGTTTGGATACCAAGATTGGCAGAGAAAATTCAAGCCACAAGCGGAGCCACCATTACTAATTACCAGAACATTACAGAATCGGTTCAATTGTTGCCGGGAGAGGGAGGCAAAGTTCACTCTTACACGTTGGAAAGTTCCAACGAAACTGCCACATCATCGGATTCGTCTAACGTTACGGATTGTTTGAGCAATTTAACAGTGGATCAGGGAAGTGAACAAGATTTTCATCAGACGTTAAATGAGCTGTGTTATGGGAATTTGATTAGTCCAATTGGTCAATTTAACCAAGGGTTAGATTTTACCAGCCAGTGGATTAACGGTGGAGATCATGTGTCCGACATTTTGTGGGATGCTGATGACATGTGGTTCCAATTCAACAATTAGTCATGATGTTTTAAAAAAACTTTAGGGTGTTTAAGAATTGCACTAGAACAATATTTTATTTATAGTATTTAGGTATCCTAATTGTGTTTGAAGATATATGCAGGATTTTAAGTCTGTCATCTTCAATAGATTTTCTCGTGGTTAATACTCAAATAACTTGATTTCACTTTTGTACCATTCTCTTGAGATTTAATAAGAAAGCATATCAATGTTTCAATTCAATTCAAATATTATATATAGTAATCATGTGTGTTTTAGTCATTTATATAATTTTGATTATCAAACTTAATACACAATAAACTAGATCTTTATATATGATATATCCGAATCAGACTTGTTAAAATTGGTATCAATGGAATGAAGTTGCAAGAGCTAAGTTGTTGCAATTTAGAATTCGATGTTTGGTGATCCACGGGAGATTCGTAAAACTGGTCCTTATAAGTGATTATTCAATACAAATACGATCTTAAAATTTAATACTAGCAAAATACACCTAAAGAGTATGATCAAAAAGCTTTTTTGGTGGGATTGATTTGCAATTTTGATCTTCTTCATTTGATCATTTCTTATTACACATTTGACTCAAATTTTTTATATTTTACAGAGTTATCCCAAAATAATTTAAATAGTTTAAAATAGCCCAAAAAACCAACATCATCTTTTCTTATATATGACATTATTACTTTTGGATCCTACATCTTTTATTTTATGTTCCAGACTAATTTGTTAGAAACTATGCATCCTGATAAAACTATAAATACATTTTTAACTACCAAAAAAATATCTAATGAAATAACATAATAAATATAAAGAATGTAAAACTTTGTAATATATATAGTTTCATTAAATAATTTCTCATAATAATTTAAAATTAATGTTTAACACAACTAAATACTACTCAACTAGTTACAAATAAGGAATCAGTGGCTCCGAACTTATATTGAGTTTTTTCCACTTCAATTAGTAAAATTCAATTGAATTTGGAAATACTTAAGTTTTGAGACAAGCCATCGGAGTATATTTTAGCACTTGAGATTTGGTATTTTTAAGAAGGGTAGCTAGGTGTAGATATGACCATTGATCATACGCACTTGAATATTAGCTAGATGTCGCTGTTGCTTGCTTGCCGATTCTTTTAATCTGATAACGATAATTAATTAGCTAGTTGTGGAATTTAAGAATTGTAGTCACAGGGGGATGAATCGCAACTTAAACCCATCATGGCAACTCAAAAGCTAATCCAATGATCTGTATAAGCTACGGGCATGGTATATTCCCAAACTTTTAATCTTATCAGCTTATGTCAATGCCGCCTCCAGCCTTGCCTTAATCTATTAGGTTCAGAGTGTTATATTTGTAGGTATGTTATCCTTAAAATTGTTATAGAACAAAACGCGTTTAATTTTAGAATTCATATAGAATTAGAGAAAATGAAGAAGCACTTTGTTGTTTATATGAATATAAAATTAACAATCATTTTGAGGGTTTTAGGACTGGTGTTGCGGGTTTACATTAATCTATCAATTTTCTAAGTTTGCTATCATCGAATGAATTTTCATCTTAACGATCGGATTGAAATTTAACTCTGTGAACCGATAAAACTGCATATATATGTTATTGCACGCTAATTATAATTTTAAACTACTAATTTTAACCCCGTCTGACATTATTAGTTTGGACTTTGGGCCATTTTTTGTATTTGTACGAAGATGAAATAGAGAGTATTGATGTAATTTGGGACTTGATTCCGAGCATTTATTATGTTTTTATAAATTCTATGCATTATTAATATAATATTTTATCGTTTAAAAAAAATACATGGACAGAGTGATAACTTTCAATTCAATCTAAAAATTTTATATCCTTTTTATTTGTAGATTTTAATATAATGTATATGTGTGTTACTTTTCAAAATAAGGTGCATGATTTAAATCATGTTGATGTAGTTTTCTCTCTTTCTATTACAATGGGTGTCCTTTGTAAATGAAATTGTTAACACTGTAAATATTCTTGAGAATTTTATTGACACTCTTTATAAGAATTGAATAACTTTTGTAGAGTCCTGATTTTTAAAAATACAAATTAAAAAAAATACAGCTCGTACTAGTTCTTTTACTTTGAAATTCAATGAATTTAGACTTATAAAATAAAAAACGTAGATTGATGACTTGACCGTCCTTAAATATAACACGTGAATTCTTGAAATAAGTTCGTGAACTAATAAAAATATACAGCAGAATTAGAAATTATAAAATCTTGCAACAATACAAAGTAAAAAATAAGGTGCATAATTTAAATCATGTTGATGTAGTTTTCTCTCTTTCTATTACAATGGGTGTACTTTGTAAATAAAACTGTTAAACTGTAAATATTCTTGAGAATTTCATTGGCACTCTTTATAAGAATTAAACAACTTTGGTAGCGTCCCGATTTTTAGAAATACAAACTAAAAAAAATACAGCTCGCACTAGTTTTTTTACTTTAAAATTCAACGAATTTAGACTTATAAAATAAAAAACACAGATTGATGACTTGACCGTCGTTAAACATGACACGTGAATTCTTGAAATAAATTCGTGAACTAATAAAAATATGCAGCATAATTAGAAATCATAAAATCTTGCAACAATACAAAGTCAAAGTCTTTGAAATCATGAAACTTAAATAATGTCAAGAATCTTCCTGATGTTGATCAATGCTCCAACAACACTCCACTCCAAGCTCGGCATCAAATCTAAAATTGATATTTTAGAAAGGGATTATTCGTGACCACTGACTGAGCAAGTATCCATGCACGTGACATGACTTAAGTATCTTCATGTATTTTAAAGCTTTTAATCTTGCTTAATGCAATGCATCCTATGACTTGACTTAACCTGACATTGAACAAATGAACTTGATCTTTAACTTCTGAAAATTCTTAACTTGACCTTGAACATAAACTTGTCTTCAATATACTTAAAATCTTAACATAATCGTAAGTTCACTTGGCATCGTAAAGTACATCCCCAGCCGATGGTGACCGCTTAACATGGATAGCCAAAATTTACTAGTTGTCTAGCCGATGGTGACCGCTTAACTTGAATAGCCACGATTTGCTAGTTGTCTAGCCGATGGTGACCGCTTAACATGATAATCACGATTTGCTAGTTGCCTAGCTGATGATGACCGCTTAACTTGGTTGATTACGATTTGCTAGTTGCCTAGCCGATGGTGACCGCCTAACTTGGTTGTTGCTTGGAAGACCTGACTAGCCCTTACTTAACATGACTTGAAATCATTCTTGACTTGACATAAAATTTTAAATTACTCTTGGAAGTTTATTAACGTGACTGTATACTTGTAAACTCTAAACTTATGAATGCATAATTTCAATATGTGCATAGCGTAACATCTTATGTAAAATATAACAAGATGTATAATTACATTAAACACAAACCTAGATACCAATAAACAAGTAACAATCACCTTCCTAGTAATAACAAACATTGAGCACACTGATCGACATAACAATATATCATTAGCAGTAATAACAAACATTGAGCACATCTTAGATACGCTAAAGGGAGACACTGCCACTTTAGGTACATTAAAGTAAAAGTGATCAATTTGGTACACTATTACAACCACCTGTCTAATTGAGGAACTCTGATTGAATTGATGACGTGGCCGCTGAACGTGCAATTTTCCCTCGAAATTAAGAATGCTTGAGAGAATACTTGCTTGATATGTAAATATGAGCGTAGTTCGTGTGTGTATTTCTCAGCTTCTAAGTGGTGATATTTATAAATGTATTTGAGAGTCGTTTGAATAGTATCGGTTAGACCTTCTCATAACTCAAGCTGTTGATATCTCGAAATGAGTACTCAGAAGTCCCTTTCTCATTTTTTCAGAGAGGACTACTTTTTAGCCGGTGCATTTAATGCACAATACTATTTCTTGTCATGTGGTCTCAACAAACACATGAACCTTTCTGAAAGCTAGCATGCTCCTTGACCGATGATGCCATATGTTCAGAGACATGTTTATGTATAATATTTACATTATACACTATGCTTTCTGGACATAGTCTATCTGAGGAGACTAACTCTTATGTCTTCATCAAACTTGTGCAATTCTTCAATCTTCAAATCTTTGATTAAAATCAATTGATAGGATCCTTCTTCATGGCCTTCTCAAACTATAAAATTACATTCAGAGACCTAAACGAAATTCTATTACAAGTTTAACTAGACTAATTAACATACTAAGTGATTTCCTCTTTTACAATGTTCAAGTGAACCAAGAGTACTAGTCACCTTTCTGTACTACAGATAAGTTACATGGTGATTGATCAAAAATACTAACAAATATTCCTAACAGTTACCTCGTTAGTCGTGTATTAAGATTCGGGTTTGGGTATCACATCCTTGTCACCATCAAGAGCCCGCTTAGGTACCACATACCCTTCAGTGACCGATCTCCAGGCATGGATATCCATTGACTTGATGTAGGTTCTCATTCGTAGCTTTTAGTAACCATAGTTGGAACCATTCAGGACCGGCGATTTGTTGGCAGCATTGGTGGTATCCATCTCTCAAAATATCAAATCCAAACACCAGTATGGTGACGTTTGGCTCTGATGCCAATTGAAATAGTATGTGGACCGGGATTTAATACTTTGACAACTACAACAACTCAACTACGTGTATTGCCTACACTCTTACTCTGTAACAATGTGAAGAGTATATTCAATACACCCTAAGGCTTCAACATAAACTTATATAAAACATAAAAGACAGCGGAGATAAACTGGAATACGATATAAGTTTCTAGCAGGATAATTATGTCGATAATCCACCGAGCCTCAAGGCGAAAGTATCCACTATATAAATGAATATATAATGAATACAAGGTTACTATTATAGCTCTATTATAGGAATACAACTAGATGAAAAACAACCAAGTAGATGTAAGGAATGAACCTTACTAATCTAGCTCTTAATCTCTGAACTAATCACTAGATAAAACTTGAAAAAGGTTGATGACAAAATGCGTGCAACAACTATGCTATGGGAATGGTTTGCTTGAAATACGTAATTTTGTATTCAATGTAGATGCCCTTTATATAGATCTTGAAGCCGACTTCATAGGGCAGAATCCTACATTGACTTGTGTTATGATTTCTGTCAATCTTCGACTTCTTATTCGATCTCTTCTTATCCAGTTGATATTCATTGTCCTTATCCTAGCATACTTTGACTTGTAATCTCCTTAAAATTCTAAGATCTCTCATGTCTCGATTTCCTGCACACAGTAGACATACACTACTATGGAACTTGTTATGTTAGTTGAATAAAAGTAAAAACTATATTAACACTTAATCGAACACGAATTCGATTAGGACTTGAAGTGTGAGTTTATATCCAGTGTAGTCGTTACACCAACAATGGTGTACTAAGCACACTAAACAGTACATTCTGAAGTGTAACTAGTACACTCACATAAAAACCCACACAATAACCTATCCATTCATGATTAAATGTTTCATTTTGATTTTTACAGTACATTTTTCAACTTTGACTATATTAAAAAAATTAAACCATAAATTTAAAATATATATTATATAATGAAACTTTACATTAGATCTACGGAGTGAGTAACATACTTTGGTCGACAAAAATTGATACGTCCATGTCAAACGACTCCGCGCCAATCTAGTATTGGAGCCAATTCGGGCCAACCATCCTCTATTAATGGGCTGCAGTGTAATGTACTTAATGTGGATTGTGATAATTGTTAGCTTCAGATGGGCCTTCACTTTGGCGCAAAGATTATTTATTACTGAAAATATGCAACCCAATGGACTGAGATTCTTTATTGTCTTAATTGAAAAGATCTGGTCTCAATTCTCACGCGTCAGATTCAAATTTTGTCCGGATGTAGTACTAATCCATTCAAACAGCGCCATCTGCACATTTAAAGCACACATTTCTTATTTCGTGTCAGGACCGGCCTACCTGACAAACTCCCAAATGACCATATTATCCCTAGGCTTATATTTCAAACACGCACTTATTTCGACAGGTGAATCGAACAAAATTGTTGAAACTTCTGCAAAGCACAAATTAAAGCGATTACAATTCCTTGCAGAAAAGATAAAGGATTTCCACCTAGCCATGTATCTAGTAGTTTAAAGTTTACGACAATCACCTTCCATGCATGCTAGACGATGTGCGTGGTCTCCCTTCTACTAAATCACCTAAGGCCGTCTCCAA
This sequence comes from Plantago elongata, assembly GCA_036897095.1. Lineage (NCBI taxonomy): Eukaryota > Viridiplantae > Streptophyta > Magnoliopsida > Lamiales > Plantaginaceae > Plantago > Plantago elongata. Next base: position 12,429 of record JAYMSP010002076.1, read on the forward strand.
TGGAGACGGTGCGGCGGTGTCGTGGAGCACGACGCGCCGCGACGTCTTCATCGACCCAACGCATTGTTACGCGATGAGCGTTGGACACCGGGCGCGGTGCGCTGGTGGCTGGCTGCTGCCACTTGTCGTGTCCTGGTCGTTTTTTTTTTTTTTTTTTCCGAAATGTATCCGCTTTACAATGGTAATATCTCCGAAAATACAAAAAAAAATTAAAAATCACCAACGGCTATGTTTTTTTGAGATCTTTAAAATGAGACTAATCTTGATATTTTTTGGATCTAACATCTCTAACTCCTCTTTCTCTCTTAATTAAACTTCAAAAACTCCCATACCCTCAAAACACCCTTTCCACTTTTATTCTCCGACGAGATGGACGCGAAGTATTTTATTTGTTTGAATTCAACAAACCCGACAAATACCATGAGTACATGCAAGCTCACTTCGAAAACACTTCTTTCCAACCCCAATCGAGTCACGTTCGACCTTTGTTCCAAAGCTCCTACCAAGATCCCTACACTCAAAATTATCAATCTTCATCCTCCCAAACACCAATGTTTTCACAAACACCAGAAGAGGAGGTTGTTCTTGAAACGCAACCGAAAAAATAACCGATCTGGAGGCGTGGGAAAGCAAAAGCCATCGGGAGAGCGATAACAAACACAACAACCGTGCGGAACAACCCATACAATGAGAGTGCGGATTTGACTCATCTCAGCCTACATGGAGGTCAGTCAAAATGCTATTGTTGAAACGGATCAGAAGTACTGTAAATTATTCCGTCTCGTTGCGGAGAAGTATGAGGATATCAAGAGGATATATAAGAATGATGACCATGATGGATAAGTTCCGTTCTCATTATTCACTTCGTGAAAGATGGGAGCGGCTAAGAGATGATATAAATCATTGGTTGATTTATGTGGAGCGTGCTACAGTCATGGTCGGCAAATCGGAGTGGCTACAATGAGTCTGATGTGAGAGACACTGCCCAAGAAATATACAGAGAAATCAAAGCACCACACCTTATTTACAGCGTTCAAACAATGGGATACCATGAAATTATAACCAGAGTGGGAACTCAAGATGAACTTAGAGGAAACCATAAAGAAGTGGGTACCACCTGGGGAGAATGAGTTTGAGGGTGACGATGTTGATGTAGGTGATCAACCAATGGAATCAGCAGGTGGCAGTAGCGGAAGTAAGCGAAACCGGGGTTATGAAAGTGCGGCAAGTATCAAACGGTCCATTGGTCGTAACAAGGCCAAGAAGTTGGCTAAGAATGTCAGTTTCGGTAGCTCATCAATGGATGTCATGGGTGAAGGAATTACTAACTTTAATGAGAATTATCCCCAATTCCTTGAAGTGGAAAAATAAAAGTTGGAGCTTGCTCGCGAGAAGGAGGAGCGTAAGTCAAAGACGAAGATGATGGACACGTACTTGGCACTTGTGGAAAACTACGATAACTTGCCCAACGAAGCCAAAACACACTTAGAAGCACTAGGCAAACAACTGTTTGGATCGGACTATAGCGAAGGATCGAAATGTGGCTTGTTTATTCTTACTTTTCCTTCTGTAGTGTGGCGAGTTTGTTTTTTTACCTTCCGAAGTGTGGCTTTGTTTGTAATTTACTTTCCGAAGTGTGGCTAGTTTGTATTTTACTTTCCGAAGTGTGGCTTGTTTGTAATAAAATCAGTGTGCATTTTGGTTGTTTTTGAATTCGAATTCGAAATTGAATTTGTCAGGCATCTCGTGAAGTATCTTATTTTTACTTTACTTTGTCGAGAATCTTGTCATATCTTATCGGGAATCCAATGTTTAAGTGAATTAAATGTTAGATCTTATCTTTACTTTATCTTTATATTTACTTTTGTCGGGAATCCATGTTCAAGTGACTCAGCTATGACTAATGAATGACACATTTTTATCTCCAACAAATTATATATATATAATGCAATCATGGAACTCATTTGTAGACACAACACCCCCATTCCTTCTTCCTCTGTATTAATTACACTGAAAACACTCTATCCACTAATCATGTTCAACCCAGTACCTGAAAACAGTACTTCATCCAAGAACAGTTCGTCATCTGATGAACTTCTTGATGGCTTTTCTACATCCAATCCTTTCGTACAAATGCAAAACTTGATAATGCAGAACATGCCAAATGTGATCAAACACTACCAACAACAACAAGTCAAGCCACAACGTAGCGGCTACACACGTGCTTACATTGACAGAGAGTGAGAAGTGTGTGCTATGGGCTTGGAGCGAGACTACTTCGGTGTTCGTCCAACATATGGATCGAAATTTCGATGGAGATTCAGAATGGAGAGATCGATGTTCAAACGGGTGGTTGGAGGTGTGTTGCATCAAGATGATTACTTTATATGCATGTCAGATGCTACTGGCCGTCCAGGGTCAACCACACTACAAAAATGTACCGCCGCAATTCGCATGCTAGCTTATGGGGCATCTACCGACTCAATTGATAAGTATTGTCAGCTCGGTGAAAGCACGACTATTGAGTGTCTAAATCGCTTTAATTTGTACCGTCGTTGTTGCTGAGTTCGGTCCAACATATATGTGCAGGGCCAATGAGGAAGATTTACGAAGGTTGTTAGCAATCAACGGTGCACGAGGGTTTGTGGGCATGCTTGGGAGTATCGACTGTATGCACTGGACATGGAAGAACTGTCCGAAGGCGTGACACGGTCAGTTCCAAGGTAGAAGTAAAAAGCCTACTCTTGTGTTAGAAGAAGTAGCACCCCAAGATACTTGGATATGGCATTCATTCTTTGGGGTTTCCAGAAAATACAATGACTTATCAATCGTTCAACGTTCACCGGTGTTCGACGATCTCCTTAACGGCACGGCCCATCATGTCAACTTTGAGGTCAATGGCCATCAATACAACATGCCTTACTATCTAACCGATGGGATCTACCCAACTTGGGCTACGTTTGTTCCTGCCATCCCGAATCCGACAACTCACAAACAATCCAAGTTCTCCGAGCTTCAAGAGTCCTGCCGCAAAGATGTCGAACGTGCTTTAAGAGTTATGCAAGCACGGTTTGCAATTATACGAAATCTGGCCCTTGCGCACAACAAAGTCATTCTCAAAAAGACTATGGATTGTTGCATAACATTCCACAACATGATAGTTGAAGATGAGCGCCACAAATACATAAACTATGACGAAGAAATTGAAGAGCTCGAACAAGATACCGGTGAGAATGTATCTGATCTCATTGATGGAGTACGTATCCATCGGGCACCGTCTGCAATAAATACTATGCCGGAATATATGAACAATTTACGCTGGATGCATAGTTTAATCACGCACACCCAGCTAACACGCGACTTGATGGGACATATTTGGAGGCTACAGTGAAGATGGATCTTCTTCAATCTTGGTTGTGTGTTTGTTTATTTCGATGTTGTGTATTGTGGGTTTGTTGCATTTTATTTTCGTTTGATTTAAATTCCTCGCACTATGTTGTAATATATTCGTGGTTTGTTCTATCTCAATAAATTATAAAACGTGTTTAATAAAATGCAATTTGGTTAATTTCAAGTTCTTAAAAAAAAAAAAAAGAATAACGTGACAACCACGACGTGACGACGACGTATCATCACTGTAGAAAAAATGCACGACGACGCGTCGTTGTGTGTAACCATCGAAGATGGCCAAATGAATGCAGGGGCAAAATTGTAACGCCCATTTGAGTTTCTTTAATTTATCCTATTTTTCAAAAAAAAAAAGAATTTTGTTGTGAAAAAAAAAAAAAGTGGCAACAAGAAAGAAGAAACAAATGTCCGTATATAAACAATAAAAATTCAAATTATAAAGGCAAACCACGTGGGGGTTGAAATTGAAAATGTACATTTTCCACTTGTACTCTTATAGTGTTTGTACCACCTGCATCATTACTTGAACATTCCCATTTTCTAGCACCTATATATATTCCTTCCTTCTCCCAATTCACCACATCTCAAACACAAAAAATTTCCATAAACTCTTCTGCTTTAATCTCAAAAATCTCGACTGTAAGTTTTCTCGTTTTCATCATTTTCTTTCTTTTCAATAGATTTTGTATGTGTGTGTGTGTATATATATATAATCCGATTTAAGGTCTGTATATACATAATTACATACTCATTTTTAGCTTACACAGTACTCAATATCATATTAAAGTTTATTGGGTCTGTAAGATTATAAAGAAAAGAGCTGATCCTTATTGAAAGTCCAGAGATTGAATTTCTTAATACCATATTTGTGTTATCAAGAGAAGATATGAATACACGGATTTGTATTGGGGTTTCTGGTATGGAACCATGTTGTAGAATGTTGGTTCGTGGGAGAAAATCGTCGATTTTCGGATGCCCATTTTCGAAGTGTAGCCGTTGTAATGAACATAATTGGTCAAGATCACGGTCAAGAACGAATTGTTTGATTGATGCACAGGGTTATAGTGCTGGTAGTGTTATAGGGAGTAGAAATGGCATGAATCGGAGTAATTTTTGTGGCTCTGGTTCGGATTCTGGCCATTCTAGGGTTAGCTTAGGGAACTGGTTGGAGAAGAATGTTAAATTCCTCAGTGTGAAAGCAAATGTAGCATCGAATATTAGGCACAAGTCGAGTTCTGTTGAAGGATCTCGTGGCAAAGATAATAGGTTTGGGAATATATACATTCAAGGTGGGTTTAATAATATGAAGCCCCTGGAAATCGAGAGGATAGAAGAGGGTCGGGAGTTGCCACGAGAAAGTGATGCAAAAGAGAAGGATAATGATGTAGGGTTAGATGATGATTCGAATGCAATTAAGGGTGAGCTGAGTAATGGTAGTGTTACGAGGCTGAGGGAGTCGACAGTTGATAGAAAGGTGTCTGAGGTTGAGAAGGAGGCATGGGAGTTGCTTCGAGGAGCTGTGGTGGACTATTGTGGAAACCCTGTGGGTACTGTAGCAGCAGCAGATCCAGCTGATAAGCTGCCTCTGAACTATGATCAAGTCTTTATTCGTGATTTTGTTCCATCGGCTCTTGCATTCTTGCTCAATGGTGAAGCAGAAATTGTCAAGAACTTTTTGTTACATACTCTGCAGCTACAGGTAATAACACATAATCACATATACTACCTTTCCAATTTATTTTGGGTTTGCTAAATAGTAGTCACCTGCCCAGAACAAATGTATCATTTTCTTCGGACTTGGAGATTAATGTAGTGTGTATAAAGTGTGATAATGAATTGCTTTTAAAAAACTTTGAGATTAATAAAGTGCATGTGGTAGAATTTATCAAAATAGGAACGAATACATTTGTTGTGGGACAAATATTAATGGAATATGATACAATTGTTTTGGGAAACGGAGGTGGTATATAAGCATCTATATGGAAAATCTTGGTAGAGTGTATATACCATATGGTTTGTAGAAACTGCTAGAAATAGAATGAGTTGGTCAGAGCCGGCCTTTGCTTTCTTAAGTCTGTACAGTGCCCTTTACAGAAGAACACTAAGCTATTTCTGCCTTGTATCCCTGGTTTTGTTTCATATAAGCTAGAATCTGTACAATCTGAGTGTTTTCATTGTGTTTGTTTATCAATTTGTTTTCTGGTGCTCTGTTTTGGTCCCATATTAACTTACATTATGCTTTTTTTTTTCCTTTACAATCAGAGCTGGGAAAAAACTGTTGATTGCTACAGCCCTGGGCAAGGCTTGATGCCAGCAAGTTTTAAAGTTAAAAATATAGCTATCGAAGGACGAGTAGGAGAAACTGAGGATGTTTTGGATCCAGATTTTGGGGAATCTGCTATTGGTAGAGTTGCTCCTGTTGATTCTGGTATGGCTTGAATGCACTATGCAACTCCATCAGCTATTTTTGTTTTTGTTCTACTGCTTTACAGGTTGATTGAGTAGGAGCACAAATGCACCTTGCAATATTTTTAGGAGAACTTGAATTTCTAGTGTTATATGAATTCCATAAAATCATATTGTATCTGTCTTACTGGACAGGCCTGTGGTGGATTATATTACTGCGAGCCTATGGGAAGGTTACTGGTGATTATTCACTGCAAGAAAGAACAGACGTGCAGACGGGCATAAGATTGATACTGAAGTTATGCTTGACTGATGGATTTGACATGTTTCCGACCCTGTTAGTTACTGATGGTTCCTGCATGGTAGACCGAAGGATGGGTATTCATGGCCACCCTCTAGAGATCCAAGTGAGTAATTTATTTTATAGTACTGAAATGCTGGTATTATTTTCTAACTTGAAGCGCATGAAATGATTACTCTCTGGATATCCTGTGCCACTTCATGTCTGAGCATGCCATGTTTATGAATTATTAGCTTGTGGTGGTATGGTGATCTGGAAAACATAGGAAAGTTGGGTGATCCACAAGTCTTCACATGTCATATCTCCAACATCTCTGGCTTAAGTAATAGAGTGTAATTTTTGTTCAGTTATGCATCTATGCTTCTATAGTCTCAACATGCAAACCATTATTCTTTGAATAGGCATAAGGGTATTGGTTTTGGATTTATTTTTCATTGTCCTTAGTTTTCTCATTCGCGGGTAAGGCCGTAAGAAGAAATGAATGCATCAGTTATTGTAGCCATTGTTCTTTGAATAACGATGGATGACAGGCATAATGATATCGATTCTTTTATTATTCACCAACCTTTATTTTTTCATGATGGTAATTTTTCATTCACCTGGCGCATCTAGCCTTGAGACTCACATATAGTAATGGACCTAGTCTGGAGCTATGAGAGGAGTTGCTGATTGTCCAGGACCATGGCTTCTTCCCTTGCGATTGCTGACCTAGTTCCTTGTCATTGCTTGATTGTCTGTTGATATTGGTGTATAGAGTTGTCTAGATCATGTATGTAGTACGGAGTTTTAGAACTCATTTAGTTGAAGCTTTCTTAGGTTTGATGTTGTGATCTATCTTGCTTGTACTCTCTTTAAGGTGATTGTACCTTGTATCCTCACATTTGGGCTTCCACGATTTAGCTTTAGCACAAAGAAGAAAAAAACCATTCATTGGTAAGGCCGTAAGACGAAATGAATGCCGTGCACCTAAAAATTAGAAGCTTTTCATATTGTACTCTTAAAGTTAGCTAGGTATATGTCAGAGCAGCCTACAAAACCTATTTAGCATGAGCGAGGTTTTCAATGTGAGGAAATCCCGCTAGTAAACTAACCATGAGGGATGATTATCCGGTGTTCTCTTCTATTATCTTGTTTCTTCTTGGTCTGAAACCTGGAAGCTGATTGTATACATGTGATATTGAAATTCTATAGTATCTTTACCTTTTAACTCGTCCTCCTGCACTTCTACTAGGTATTCTATGGATTAAGTTTCTTCCTTTTACTTGCAGTCTCTATTTTACTCTGCTTTGCGTTGCTCACGTGAGATACTGACCGTCATGGACACAACCAAGGATCTTGTGGTGGCCGTCAATAACCGTTTAAGTGCATTATCATTTCACATCAGAGAGTATTACTGGGTGGACGTGAAGAAAATTAATGAGATATATCGTTATAAAACAGAGGAGTACTCTACAGAGGCCATTAACAAGTTCAACATTTATCCAGATCAGATACCCGGTTGGCTCGTAGACTGGATTCCTGAGGATGGTGGCTATTTTATGGGCAACTTACAACCTGCTCATATGGACTTCAGATTTTTCACTCTTGGGAATCTCTGGGCAATTGTTTCATCGTTGGGCACCTCACAACAAAGTGAAGGCATTTTAAATTTGATCGAAGAGAAATGGGATGATCTTGTGGCACAAATGCCTCTCAAGATATGTTACCCTGCTCTTGAGGATGAGGAATGGCGTATAATCACCGGTGGTGACCCTAAGAACACGTAAGAATCAATTTAATTTAGTAACATTCTAGTACAACGATTACTTTTACGATATCAATTGACAAGCTTTTTTGGCTGCAGCCCCTGGTCATATCATAATGGTGGATCTTGGCCAACACTTCTGTGGCAGGTATTAGCCCATAACTTTTTTTTTCTTTCCCTTGTGAAATTGGGTTGATCAAAATTATTAATGAAATTATGAAATAACCAAGTATGGTTGATCATGTTGAAGTAACGGTTGTTGGGCATTTGGAATGCCTTAAGGTATCGGTTAACACTGATCAAAGAATCAAGCCCACAAGGCAAGGTAGCTAGGCTTCTCTTCCTGAGAAAGCACTGAATGCTATTAAGGTTTCATAAAACCATACTCTTATCCAGGTCTCAGAAGTTCCTGTTTGTTTTTTCAGTTCACCCTGGCTTGCATGAAGATGGGAAGGCCAGAATTAGCTAGAAAAGCAGTTGCCTTGGCAGAGAAACGGCTTCCTGTCGACAAATGGCCAGAGTATTATGACACGAAGCATGGAAGGTTTATTGGAAAACAAGCACGCCTTTACCAAACATGGACAATTGCCGGTTACCTGACCTCAAAGATGCTTTTAGAAAACCCAGAGCTGGCGTCTATTTTATCTTGGGACGAGGATTATGAGCTGCTGGAGAACTGTGTTTGCGGGCTCAAAGGTGGGCGGAAGAAGTGCTCCCGTGTGTCATCTAGGTCTCAAACTCCTGTCTGAGAGATTCGATCACTGTAATTGTAGAAACTTAATACTGGTGCTAACTTACCGCTAATCTGAAATTGGCAATGCCTCCTTCAGCTCGAGTTTTTTAGAGCTGTACATGAGAGGATGATTGTTTGTGACCTCTGAAATTAACATTACTTTTTGTTATTCATTCCAAGAGGAATTGGATCTTGTAATAACTTTGATCAACTTTTACAGTTACTTGCTTTGATTGTGACACCGGGAGTTTACATGCTTGGATTTTGATTAGATATTTCGTCTAGCAGGACTGTACTTCTCAGCCAGATACTGTATCTACCAACATGCATACACATTTCATATATTCTCTTTCGAAAATCGACACTACACCCCAGTCCAATGTTATCCCAGTGAAGATGGGAGGGGATACCATATCTCAGGGGAGTGCAGATACAATTGTGCAGGGTCGACAAAGATCCTTTTCTTTCCACTTCGAACAATAGGTCCTGGAGGAGGTAAGGTAACTCAAAAGGAGTCCGGTAAAATAAGAATGGCCTCATTCAAGTGAAATGGACTTGTTCACTCGCTCATGATAACTGATTTGAACTACTCAAACAGAAGTACTACTCCCGTGAGGAACATAGTGGTTTCTTTTGTTTGGTCTAGTCGTATCCTTGTAGGGGTCCCTTTGTTTGAAGCAGAAGAATATCAAAACTGTGTTTCCTATCCTAGTAAAAGAAAATTATTTAGGCAGATGCAGGCATTATCATTCAAGTTTGACATGTCTACTAATCTAGTAATATACCTGTGTAGTAGGATTAATGGAGAATTGGATATTATTCACATTCTCAATATTTTAGATCATCTTCAATGGTGACGAGCCACGACGTATCATCGTGACACGACGACGTGTCGTCGTGAGTTTTTCTGCAGTGGTGACGCGTCATCGTCACGTCCTGATCGCCACGTCATTCTTTTTCAAGTTTATATATTATAAGATTGTTTAAAAGTTGAAATTAACAAAATTGCATTTTATTGAAGACGTTTTAAAATTTATTAAGATAGAACAAACTACGAATATATTACAACAAAGTGCGGGAAAATTAAATCACACGAAAAGAAAATGCAACAAACACACAAAACACAAAACACAAAACATCTACAAATAAACAAACACACAACACGATTGTAGAAGATCCATCTTCACTGCTGACTCCAAGTATGTTCCATCAAGTCGTTTGTTAGTTGGGTGTGTGCCAGCGCCCGACGGATACGAACTCTATCAATGAGATCGGGTACATGTTCACGGGTATCTTGTTCGAGCTCATCAATTTCTTCGTCATAGTTTAGGTATTTGTGGCACTCATCTTCAACTATCATGTTGTGGAGTTTGGTGCAACAATTCATAATCTTTTTGAGTATAGCTTTGTCGTGCGCAAGGGCCGGATTCCGTATAATTGCAAACCGTGCTTGCATAACTACGAAAGCACATTCAACGTCTTTGCGGCGAGACTCTTGAAGCTTAGAGAACTTGGCTTGTTGGTGAGTTACCGGATGTGGGATGGCGGGAACAAACGTAGTCCAAGGTGGGTAGATCCCATCGGTTAGGTAGTAAGGCATGTCGTATTGATGCCCATTGACCTCAAAGTTGACCTGATGTTTCATGCCGTTAAGGAGATCGTCGAAAACTGGTGAACGTTGCACGATTGATAAGTTATTGTATTTTTCCGAAACCCTAAAGAATGAATGCAATATCCAAGTATCTTGGGATGCTACTGCTTTTAACACAAGAGTAGGCTTTTTACTTCTGCCTTGGAACTGATTGTGCCATGCCTTTGGACAGTTCTTCCATGTCCAGTGCATACAGTCGATACTCCCAAGCATGCCCACAAACCCTCGTGCACCGTTGATTGCTAACAACCTTTGTACATTTACTTCATAGGCCATGCACATGTATGTGGGACCGAACTCCGCAACAATGGCGTCACAAAAACGATGAAGACACTCGAGAACCGTGTTTTCACCGAGCCGACAATACTCATCAATGGAGTCGGCAGATGCCCCATAAGCTAGCATGTGAATTGCTGTGGTACATTTTTGTTGTGTGGTTAACCCATGTCGGCCAGTAGCATCTGGCCTGCATACAAAGTAATCATCTTGACGGACCACACCTCCAACCACCCGTTCGAACAACGGTCTCTTCATTCTGAATTTGCGTCGAAATTTCGATGCATATATTGGGTCTACACCGAAGTAGTCTCGCTCCAACAAGCCGGCTTGCACTTCTCGTGTTCTGTCAATGTAAGCACGATTGTAGCCACTCTGTCATGGCCTCACCTGTTGTTGTTGGTAGTGTTGGATTATGTTTGGCATGTTTTGCATTATCATGTTTTGCATTTGCACAAAAGGATTGGATGTAGAAGAGCCATCGAAAAGTTCATCAGATGACGAACTATTCTCGGATGAAGTATTGTTTTCTGGTAGTGGGTTGAACATGATTATATGTGAGAAGAAGTAGTGGATAGAGTGTTTTAATTAAGATAGGGGAAGAAAGAATCAATGTGTTGTGTCTACAAATGAGTTTCATAGTTGCATTATATAAACAAGTTGTTACCAGCAATGCCATGACGCGGTCTGGGATGACGCGCCTCATGGCGCGTCATCCGAGTGCCGTTGGGGGAGCCACGATGCATGGCTCCCCACGACGGCACTCCACGCCGCCTCCATTGGAGGCGGTCTTACTACACATATATTCTTTCTTACAATTTAAATACTTTTTATCTGATTTTTCAAGATACCCTTAATTTAACTTGGTTCTTTCCTAAACAAGTATCTTCTGATTACATCAATTAATACGTTTGATGAATGTAATTTTAGTACAGTAAAAACTCCATAAATGAATACTCTATAAAGGAATAAACTCCTTATAGTCATAAAAAATTCTGGTCCCAACGTGTGACTAGTTATAAATAAGAATAAACTCCACATTGTCATATTTCATTACTTTTTCCGGTCCCGTCTTAATTAATTATACCTCCATATAGTAATAAATGACATAATATTTAATAATATTTATCTACATATATGATTTTCATTTTAAATTTTAGATATAAAATACTTATTTAAAGTTGTTTATGATAGTAATTTGAACTTTTGAGTGTTAAGCATATCTTTTAGCTTCCGTGTGAGTAGTAGTAATGTATATATGAACCTTCTTGTTGAACAAAAAATATCTCTAACTTGTAAAATAAGTATTTAGTAGTTTTATTTAATAAACATAACGTTTAAGTTATACACATTATATTATTATGAAAAAATATTTTTAATACAAATTTCTATTTATGAATATATTCTCTATAGGAATACCTTTTCCCGATGATATGTATGGAGTTTCGACTGTAGTATAGAAAACCAAATCTCCATAATTTTTTTCATATCAAATCTCCAAGCATCACACATAACCCAATTTCCTTTCAATTTTTCGATGGATCATCTTTTTCCATATGTAATGATGCTTGATAATTAATAACCAAACATCTACTTTACTAAATTTACTTTCAAGCACCATATAAGGGTGATTGCTAATAACCAAACATCTTATACATGACGATATGATGCTTGTTGATTAGATTTATTAGTTGTGATGCTTGAAAGGGTGATGATGCTTGTATCATTTCATTTGGTGCTTGTATAAATCCTATTAGGACGCTTGGTGTTATATTTTTGTTGCAATTCTCATGAAAATGATGCTTGCTTTGATTGCTAAGATGCTTCCTATTTTCAAAATGATCTGAACTGATCGTCTGTTTTCTGATTTGAGAGAATCTTAACTACCAAAATATTTGATTTGATCAAATATATGTATATAAGGATGTAATTTCACCAAGAAAGATAAGATTACATATTAAAGTTAATAAAATTCACAAAGTCTCAAGAGAAACGATTTTTAGTTAATTTAACTAGAAACGGGATCATTTTGTAATTGGCACTAAACATGTGTTTTTCGCGGATCCAGGCCAGTATCGTTTTTTCACGGATCCTCTTGCAGATCCACTCGCAAGTCCTCTCGCGGTTTGATATCATAGAGTTTTAAGTTGAGATCATATGTGTTTAGTCTGAAATCATAGTTTTTTTCTGTTGACATCATAGTGTGTTTTAAAAGTGATGTATGCAAATTGTAAGAAAATAAGAAGATTGATGATGACAATGTCTTTTTTTTTTTTTTTTTGTATTTTGAACAATCCTGAACAAAATGCCAACCTTTTTTTTTATTATGAGTTTTTTTTGTAAGTGTACAAACTTTTTGTTAATTGTTAAAGATATGTAATATATGCTTCCTCTTTTTGAGATTATAAATATTTTTTTCCTGAGATCATAAGGTTTCATTTTAAAATTATAGTGTTTTCAATTGATATCATAATGTTTTCATTTTTATATCATAGTAATTTATGGAAATAACATAGTAACTTGAAATAAATACATAGACTTTTATTAGTCTAAGATCATAATGCATATAATAGAGAACATAATCATTATAACTGAAATCATAGTCAATATAACAAAAAACATAGTCATTATAAAAGAGAACATATAGTCATTATAAAAGAAAACATAGTCATTATAATTGAAATCATAGTCGTTATAACTGAAATCATAGTCATTATAACAGAGAATATTGGTAGTCATCCACACGTCGTTTTCTTTTGTTTCTGCTGCATTCACCTTCTTCTAGTTAAAACTTGGGATTGAATACACCAACGAATCCTCATTACAATCACCTTGTGAATGAATAAACAACAATAATATTACTTAGCAATCATTTCATATAAAACGTAATAGATATTGCTAAGAACATAGAATATATATGTGAGAAGATAGTACATATACGTGAGAACATAAAAAATACAGTAAAAAATAGAATTCAAAATAATATGTCGAAAAACAGAGCACAAAACGTCTGTCAGATTTTGAATGAAAACATATGTAATATTCTTGAGAGCATATGCAATATTCTTGTGAACATAGCACATACCTATAAACGTTTTTTTCCATATCTCAATTGATATATGAGGTCAGATTTTGAATGAAAATACTATATGATCCTTATGCAAGTATGATTACACCTCGTAAATACATAAATAACAATAATATCAATGAGTTACTATCAAAACACAAAAATATAGATGAATAGATCTAGAGCTACAATTTTTCAAACTTGATTTTTCAGATTTACATGGATTTGAGCTATTTTGTCATTCGAAACATGAAAAAAACAATGAAAAGTGTTTGAAATAAGAGATTACCTTCGTTTTTGATCATATTTTGTTGCATAATATAACAATGTATGTATGTAATTGTCGATTCTTTAATCGGCAAACAGTTTGATCGGTTGTTTCTTCTCTATGTTGCTGGCCCTTGGTTGTGGGAGAGAATTTCAGAGAGAGAAAGATTGAGTTGAAGATTTTTGAACAGTAATAATGATGCAAAATGGGTTATATCGTTATATATATATATATATATA
>JAYMSP010002077.1:0-26494 GCA_036897095.1 Plantago elongata
GTGAATTTCGATCTGTTTCTCTGGGTTATTGTTCGAATTCCGATATGTTTCTCTGGGTTTTTGCTATTTCGACTGTAATTTCCTCTGGGTTATTGCGAATTGCAATGTTTCTGACTGTTTTCGCGATCTGTTCTACGCGTTATTCGAATTCTGATCTGTTCACTGTGTTTTGCGAATTCTGACGGCTTCTGAATCTGATTTTCTCTGGGTGCATAATGTTTCGGGCCTCGGGTAGCTCAAGAGCTGAGGGAACCCAGTACTCGTATGAGTTACTTGATAGCCTATCTGCCTATGAATACTTGGCCAGTTGGCCCTGTGTGTTTTCTTGCTGCTGCTGCAGCTTTTACTTGGTTTTGCTTTTTCGAGTTGGTCTTGTTTATTTGTTTTTGTGTCCCTTCAGTTTGTTTTAGCTTATCTTCTTTCCCTTCAGTTTGTTTTGTGTCCCTTCAGTTTGTTTTTGGGCCTGAATGTTTGTTTCTACATACTGCATTTTGATGCATTTTGATGGTTGATGTTTAATTTGTATTCTTAGGTTGTGGAGGGAAATGAAAGTTAGCATCCTATATCATCTATGGCATCTAGTAATATAACTTCAAGGAGCAAACCTCTTGTTGATTTGGATGATGAGTTATTGGTTCAAAGTGGAACTAGAACCAATCAAGCTTTACCTGTGGATTTGACTACTTCTCCCGTTTGGGAGCAAGATAAATATTTTAAGAAAAGAAAGCGCACTCCTCCAAAATCTTCTGGTGGTCATACGCTATCTAAAGTGTGGAATCATTTTGAGAAGATTTTGAATGAAGATGGGAAAATTGTGATGGGTCGGTGTATGCATTGCAAAGCTGAGCTTAAAGTTGATACAAAATTAATTGGCACCCAACCATTATGGAACCACTTTCGACATTCCAGTAAAGCTCAAGCTCATGTTACTGCCACAGGTGGAGAAGAAGCTTTCATTGCTCCTGCACAAAGGCCTGGGGAAAAGGGTTGGGCATTTAATCAGGCACGTGCCGAGAGAGCTTTGTGCAGGTACTTTGGCTTACAAAATTTCTATTTGTATTTTGTTGAAATCCAACTCAATTGAATTAGCTATGTTAGTTTAAACATTTTATATGAGTCTAGTTTATCATCTTAATCCCGTCTTGAATTGCAACAACTCATGTTAGCTTGTTACACTTAGTAGTTACAAATTCATGATACAACTGTTAGCGAGTTATTGTTTTGATGTTCAAGTGATAAAGTTCTTGTCTAGTCTTTTGGTTTACTTGTATTAAGAGGCTTTTATTATGTTTGTTTTTATTTGGATATTTTGTTATTTGCTAGAAGCGATCAAATAGAATCTGTTTGAGTATTTCTTTTCTTTTGTTGTCCTTAAACTTGTGCAGGTACGTTATCATGGATGAGTTGCCTTTGTGTATGGTTGAGAAGCCGGGCATTCATGAGTTTGTGAAAGAAATTCAGCCTCTTTTTGTTCTTCCATCAAGAAGGAAGCTGACAATTTGTTGCTTTGACATGTACATTGAAGAAAAAAGGAGACTGGTTTCTTATATACGAGGATACTCTCAACGTGTCAGCCTTACCACAGATACATGGACATCCCAACAGAGAAACACATACATGGCATTGACTGTTCATTTCATTGATGACAACTGGATGCTACAGAAAAGAATTTTGAATTTTTGTCCCATAGAGAGTCATAAAGGAGAGAATCTTGGTACAGCTGTTGAAGAGTGCTTGGATGGTTGGGGAATTGAGAAGGTGTTCACAGTAACGGTTGACAATGCTTCGTCAAATAATGGTCTTGTTCATCACTTGAGGAGGAAGTTTTGTGATAGATCCAGTTCTAGCATTTTACATGGTCGGTATTTGCATATGTGATGTGTTGCCCATATCATAATCTTGTGGTTAAGGATGGGTTGAAGGGTCAAGAAGAGAGATCTATCATCGATCGCATTAGAGCAGCGGTATACTATGTGAGGAATTCACCTGCTAGGTATAAGAAATTCTGTGATAGGGCGAAACGTGAGAAGCTGAATTGTAACAAGATGCTTTGTTACGATGTGAAAACTAGGTGGAATTCGACCTACTTGATGTTACGTGCTGCCGTGGCGCACAGGAAAGCGTTCGAGGCGTATGAAACTGAAGACCGGTATTACAAAACAGATCTTGGAGATGATGTTCCTCAACCATGTGATTGGGAGAGGGCTGAATTTCTAATGAAGTATCTGAAGCCCTTTTAAAAACTTACTCTACGTGTTTCAGGCTCTAATTATATGACCTCCAACCTTGTGTTTCATGAACTCAATCGTGTGGATCAATTTCTGAAAAAGTGGATGAAGGGTTATGATGTAGAGTTGAAAGAGATGGCTACCAAAATGAAGGAGAAATATGATAAGTATTGGGGACAAGTAGAAAGTATGAATTTGCTCTTGTATTATGCAGTGATTCTTGACCCGAGGTGGAAATGGGAATGCATCGAATGGAGGTTTGCTAGGATGTATCCAAATGACAATGATATTGATAGGTTGCTCGAAAGTCCAAATGCAAATACTTCTTTCTTAGAGATAGTGAGAAGAGGGTTCCGAGAGATGTTTGTAGAGTACAAGAGGCTTTATGGTGAGACTACTATTATTCCGAGTCAGTTAGTTGGTGGTACTCAAATTGAGGAAGATTTGGATTCATCAGATGATGAGGAGGATGACTATGTTAAAGCACGCAAGAGAGCAAAAGGAAAAGAGCAAGTGAAAACTGAGTTGGATAGGTACTTGAGTGAGGACTGTGAGGAGGATGAGAACCTTGATGTGTTGCAATGGTGGACAAGGGAATCTCACAGATTTCCGGTGTTGTCTAGGATGGCACGTGATGTTTTAGCTATTCTGGTCTCTACTGTTGCATATGAGGCGACTTTTAGCACTAGTGGTCGGGTTCTTGATGATTTTAGGAGCTCTGTGACTCCTAAAATGGCCCAGGCTATCATTTGTGCTCAGGATTGGATGCGGCCCAATGGAACACCTATTAAAATTGAAGAAGACATGTACCAACTTGAAAATCTTGAGAAAGGTATTTGTTTCTTGCTCTCTCGACTTTTTAGACATGTGAATTGTATTTTTTTACTCTAATTCAATTTTAGAATGTGAATTGTATATAACATGTGATTATTACTCTATATTTACAGTTTATATATGAATTGAATATTGAGTTTTGTAATATTTGATCTTTTTTAAGGAAAAAAATTGATTAACCTTCTTTTGTAGACTTTGTTCTTGATGATACCACCATTTTGGAGGATTGATGAACATGAAGAACCAATTCATTTGGTGTAGGCTGGAGTACATGGGATGATGTGAAGCTGTTCTAGTTGTATCTATTGTTTTTGTTCTCTAACTTGGAGTGATATCTTCTTGTAGCATGAAGAACCATTTCATTTGCTATGTTAATTATTAAATTTTTATTTATTATGCTGCTATGAACTACTATTGCAAGAAAATAATTTTAAAAAATTAGAAAAATAATTCGGGTACCCAAAATACCCGAACTCGGGTACCCGAGTTCAGTTATTCGAATGGACAAGGTCAGATCGCCAGTACTCGAAAACATAAATTACCTCTTGATCCCAGCCCTGAGTCATACAAAAGAAATGATCACCCTTAAAGATATAAAAACATACCAAAATATGATATACATCATTTCTCAATTGATTGTTAGTTGTTAAATGATTGGCCCATTAATGTAATGTAATTACCAAATAAAAGATATCAAGTACTATTGTTGTATATTAATTTAAATACTTGATTGGAAAATGGTTCATAACATCCATGCCTATTTTAACATTCACAATAGATAAAGAGTAAAAGCAATTGAGAAAGCTAAATCAGTGTAAAATTAAAGATGAAGATGAGATTAATCTAACTAATTATTAAATTTAAGGTAATTAAAGATAAAATAATAAAGTAATGAAGGGGCCATAATGCAAAAAACTAGCATGATTTTTCCATTTATTGAATTGCAATATGACACCACTTCCCTCCACATCTATCCGAACCAAAATTCCCTCCCTTTCCCGTTTCCGCTCCCTCACCCAAAAAAACACACAAAGGCAACAAAAACACTTCTTTCTTATAATTCCATTTCCTTCTTCTCCTTCGTAAACACCAAAGCAAAAACCCTCATTTTTCCCTCTCTCTTCCAAAATCTCAAACCCCTATCACTTCACCAATTCCCTCAACTCCACATCCAATGGTTGGTCCCGGTCCACCACCGCCTCGCGACTCATCCGCCGCCGCGCCGCCGCCACCGATCAGGCGCCACCTACCTTTCGGCTCACCATTCGTTGCTCCTGACGAATACCACCGCTTCTCCGCTCCTTCACGCGCCGATCACCAGCCTGAAGCTATTGTCGTCAAGTCTACAGTTCGTGACTATTTTTATTCCTTTTCTAATTTACTTTTCCGCTCTCCTAAATTAATCGCTGCTCATTTTTGTCATACTCAGTTTGGATTTATGCTGTGCTGTTGATTTAACGGCGTTATTGATTCGATGAACTCGATTGGAGTTAGAGCATAGTTTTGCATCTTAGCTCGTTGACAGATCTGAATTTACCAATTGCTTGAGTAGTCAATTGATTGATAATTTGAGCTAATGAGCTCAATTTGTGTCTCCTAATTGTGTGGGTAAAGGATTATAAGTGATTAAGTGCGTTTAACATGCGTTGCAAAAGAATTTAGCTAACAAAATGCTGTAGGATTTAAGTGAAACCTATTGGCCTGGGTTGTTCATTCTTTTCAGTTTGTGATTGTGAATTGCAGCCACTGAAGAGGAGAAATGGTTTTGATAGCACTGAAGCTGAGTCTAGTGAGTGGACAGGAAGTCCGGGAAATAAAGAAGTGGCTAGAAGCCCGTTTCACACTCCTGTATCGGTTAAAGGCAGGGCAAATGGGCGCTCCAAGGCCACCAAGAACAAGTCTCTACCATCAACCCCCATCGCTGGTGTTGGTGAGGCAATTTTGTAGAATTTTGTTTTTGTTTTATCACTGACTTTCAAGCAGCCATCATGACAGCATATATCTATAGGACCTCATGGAGGTTATGCTGGCATTGCCTAAATGCAGTCTAGATGTACAAGGCAAAGTGACACTTCCCTTGCTTAAATGTGCAGATGTTTCATCCCCGCTTACTCCTGCTGGTAGCTGCAGATATGATAGTTCCTTGAGTAAGTATGCATATCCACATTGGTTTTGAAGCTTCAGTTTGTTAAACATTCCAATCACTGATCTGGGTTCACAATGTTTGCTAGGTTTATTGACAAAAAAATTTATCAATTTAATAAAGCATGCTGAAGATGGAGAACTTGATCTAAACAAAGCAGCCGATACTTTACAGGTATTTAAGCTTGTTAGCTGGGAGCTATCCTTTCTGGTTGAATACCCAAGTAAATCGGGATTCTTGTATGTAGGTACAAAAGAGGCGAATATACGACATAACAAATGTGCTCGAAGGGATAGGCCTGATTGATAAGAATCAGAAGAACAGAATCCGTTGGAAGTAAGTCTACGTTTCTTCCACATATATCGTGATCCTTTATTATGGATATCATGATTCATACAGAGAGGCTCTAGGGTAATTTCTTAATGATAGTCTATGTTATCACTTGATAGGGGGGCTGATTCTTCTAGACCTGGGGAAGTGGATAACGATGCCACTCTTTTGCAGGTAACATAAGTTAGAATGATCCATCTCTCAGCCTTTGTCTATACTGATTATGAAGCTTATGCATTCATGTGCTTTAACACTTCTTGGTTTTCCTCAGTAGAGTTTATCTGGTGAGTGACCACACCGGAATTGCTGTATGAGTTATAGTAATGCTGTTTTCTTTATTTCATCTGCAGGCTGAAATTGAGAATCTATCTATGGAAGAGAGAAGTTTGGATGATCGAATAAGGTTAAGAGTCATCATATTGTAACAATATTGTCTATATCTCTCCTTTTCTGCTTGCTGACATAATATTACAGACAAATGCAGGAAAGTTTGAGAGTTTTAAGTGAAGATGAAAACAACCAGAGGTAATTTTCTTTCAAACTCATCCTAATCACGCCGCTAAAATACACTTTTAGCCTCTATTTACCTAATCTTGTATTACACCATACTGTTGTAGATGGCTTTTTGTAACTGAAGATGACATAAAAAATATACCCTGCTTCCAGGTTCATTTCCTGTCTCCTTAAGTTTACACTGAATAATATACATGTATTGACCAGATAATAGCTGTAAGGAAATGCAGCACAGTGTTCTAATCTTTCGAGTGTTGATTCTCACAGAATGAAACGCTTGTGGCAATCAAAGCCCCACATGGGACAACAGTTGAAGTCCCAGATCCTGATGAGGTAGGTCTATTATGGATACAGAGCTTATGTGATGCTTCTTGGTTTGTATCCTGATCATTTAAGTAGTTTTTCTTTGTTTCTAAAGGCTGTTGATTATCCACAAAGGAGATACAGAATTGTACTTAGAAGCACCATGGGTCCTATTGATGTTTACCTTGTCAGGTATCTTCCTGTTACCTTAAATGCCTGTAACTTAACCCCCACGGTTAACCTTTCAGTCCAGAACTATCATTATACTCTTGTCCCATTGCTGATATTTCTTACATTTACTTCAGCCAATTTGAGGAGAAGTTCGAGGAAATGAATGGCGTTGAACTAGCTCAAACATCAAGCTGTCCCCCTGCCTCAAGTTCGTGTTCAAATGACAATGCACCTGTAGAGGTGGCCTCCTTTGGACACAGTGGCCAACTAATGGATGCTATGTTGCAAGATAGTCATGAGCTTACCACTGATTTTGGTGCTCCAGAAGAAAATTCTGGAGGAATGACAAAGATTATCCCCTCTAATATTGATGTAAGGGTGATTTTCTGCAATTGAACATTTTAACTGGTTATAAGAAAATGCGGCATCTTATGGGACAGTCAATAGACACACATGTTTGTAGGTAACAACCTTCAATTTTGATGATACATGTCTATAGCATATTGATAGGCTCACATTGTTTGTTTGAATAGAATGTTGATCATATCATTGCATTGGGTTTCTTGGGAAGAACCCAACTAATGATTCTCACTTGTGTTCATATAAATTTTCCAAGGGAAAGTTACCAATGATTTGTCTCAGGTTTCAACTGGCTATCCCATTGAGATGATAAATTGTGTGATACTCTTTCAAATCTAGCTTACTTAATAACCTCAAAGTCACTTATTTTTTTGGCAATCTGGCCTGTCACATTATGTCTGCTAGTAGTTTTAATCTTTCCCATGCAAAAGGTTGATGTTTTGGTTATTTCATATTTAAAGATTTCGTTGCAACCTGAAGGTGCCTTTTGTTTTTCACAGAATGAGGCAGACTACTGGCTTCTATCAGATGCAGATGTCAGTATCACGGACATGTGGAACACAGATGGTATCTGACAGTCGTCTGATAATTCATCTAGTTTCCAAATTTTATTCAATATTCCTGATTGAATAATCTCTAACTTTGCTACAGCTTGCGTAAACATGCTCCGCGAGGAGTTGGAATTGCCTGCTATCGATGCAAATATGCTACGACAGGAGTTGGAAGTACCTGCTAATAATACTCCAAGACCCCATCCTCAGCCATCTGGTCATGCGGATTTTTCTACTTTCAGTACGCCACCAAGGTGACCGGCTTTGTTTTATTTGCTAGATCACCAGAGTCTGGATTTGCATTAGCAAGTTATAGCTTATTGCCACCGGTTCTCTTCTAGTTGCGATGAGCTTAGTCAGTAAACAGCAGAAGAGAAAAATGCAAGAAACTGCGTCTGCATCTGTTGAAGCTGTGCTCTGATGTACAGTTGCCAAATTGTTTGGCCTCCAGTTCCTCATACTTCAGGGGTAACGATGAGCAATCAGAGCTTTAAGTTTTATTTATAGTGGTGGGGTTGTCTGAATAGGGGCGATTGATAAGTCACAGCACTAACATATAAACTCAGACTTGATTGCTGTTGCATCTGTTACTTTGTTGTTTGAATTCAACAGCATGTGGAGCGGTAAATCAGAAGGAATGAACAGACAATTATAATTTCTAAAGATATTATCCTTCCAGACCTTCCTAATTCTGCCTGAATGTGTAAAGTCATTTTCTTACACCAGGCATTATCTCAACATCCTTGAATCTGATACCTGAGTTTGCATTTAATTTATGCACAATGCTTAGGAGTGTATAGTGTGATATGTTTGAGTGGTGACTACATACTGAATTCGTAGAATTAGATGCAAGAAACTTACATGTGACAGGCGAAAAGAAAAACTTGAATCACAATTCATATATCATTGTGCGTTTGGATGATCTAAAATCAGACATCAATGCTATTTAGGTATAACTATTAAATTCAGAGTATTGGTGGTTGTATATTTTTTGAGAACACTATTACTCCCATTAAAAAAGAATGATGGTTCTTTGCCTTGAATTTTAGCTTACTCAAGTAGTTGCTTGATGCATGACACCATCAAGGGAGCAGTTGGAAAGTATCTGAAACACTCTTGAACCGATATTGAGAGCTTCTTTGTTTATTGTCATGCAAGCATAAATTACGGTGCCTTCAAGCTTAGTCTGGAAAAAGCTGATTAATACAACCTCTAGAATTGACTATCAGAATCAGCACGCTGCATGATACATGCATGTAATGCCAATTGCCAAATATTCATAAACAGGCACCACTTGCTCATGCAATATCACTTTTAAGTAAACACACGATAATGTAACGAATTATCAAGTCACCTTCTTATTATTTGAAAAGTTACTCAGATTAGCATTTTAAAAATTTATAATCTTTTTCAGTTCATTGCATTCAAAGTTTCATCGTGTTGAACACATACTATGTAATGATTTATTATGAATCATACCCCTAGGTCCTAATGTTTAATAAACCGTGTAAATGAATGATTTTTATTATCTTTTTAAGTTGGTTACATGTTTTTTTCTTTTTCCAAATGCACCTCTGCCTCTACCAGCTGACTACATAGAGTCCTCGACCCGCCGGCCACAAGACATTCGGTTCCCACCATATACTTGCATGTCTAGATGAAAATCTTAGATCGCATGTGCAGGGAAAAGAAAGATTGACCCGTTACTAGCGACTAGAGGTTTCGTAATTGTTAAGAAGTGTCAGCACGAAGATTACCCAGTAGTAAATGCTAAGAAAATGAAAACAATAAGCTGTTGTTAATTTGCATATAATTAGCAAATGAAATAAGTAAATCTGCATTTCACATGGGATGCATTTAATGGCAGAAACAAAATAATTCCGCTGATTGCGCATAGCTCATATGGCTCCTTAAATCAATTATTATCAGTATTCAGTAGTCAGTACACCAAACTCTGTTAAATGCCTTTGGGGATCCTCAATTTTGAAAGACAGTGTAATTAATCAACCATATGTTTGAAAATTTTACATGTTAATGGACCTTATAACCTTATTACATCTTGATCTATGAGTTCAGAATTAAAATCACCTTATACATTGTAAAGAAAAAGAAGGTAAACAATAAGTATGTTATAACAAAATATGTGCAAGTTGATGACTTGTAGCAGTTGAATCATCATGATAACTAGCAATATTGATCTCTACTACCAAAATGAAAATAAATCTAATTGAGATCTACAGTGTATGGTGAAAATTGAAAGGAGGTAAATTTGTGGAACAAACCATTAGCGGTTTGATCAGCTTGCATTAACCGCCTGGCCTAGTTGCCAAAGGAACCACCTCAGCCAATGGCGTGGACATTGGAGACGGAAGCGGGGAAGTTCGGCAGACGGGGCACGTCGGGTGGAGACGGAGCCAGGGGTCGACGCACTTGAGGTGGAAGAGATGGCCGCAGTCCGGTAACACCCTAAGCATGTCACTGTTTTTGTAATCCGCTAAGCATATCGAGCAACACGCGACCGTAGAATCCTTTTTGTTAATCTGCTTGGCTTCCGAGTAGAGCATTTTCGGATAGGTGATGAGTGTTGCCTCGTCTATCCCGATCTCTATGTGTTCGTCATCAGGCCGAGTGGGGCGAGGAGGGTGCCTTTCAGGCAAGACTAGGTTGGTGGTGTTGTTTCTAGTGCAATAGTAGGATGCTAAGGTGATGGTTGTGATCAGGAGGAGAATTCCAACCGAGACGCCAATACCGTAGCCGAAACCACCGATATTTTCGGAACCAAGGAAGCCGCCGCCGGTGGTGTTCATGGTGATGGAGGTAAGGGGTTAGTATGGTCAGCAGCCATGGGGTTGGATGGAGGGGGGAATAGGGGTTTTAGAGGGTCGTGAAATGTTGGAAAGTCAACTGTAGCATGAGATTGGGGGGAGTGTTTTATTAAGGGAAATTGTATGTGGACTTTGACATAAATTATGAATGAACATATTACCCTTTATAACCCAAGTGATATACTTCAATTTTATCTGGGGAAGTCGGTCAAATCTAGTTTTAACCATAAATTATCTTAGACCTCAAGTGAAAACCAAAACAAATTAAAAAAGATGAATCAATGTAACTTAAAATAAGATGGTCGCCCAAACAAAATATTTTTAAAAAAATTAACAAAAGAACAATCACAATATTTATTAAAAATATGTAAAAATTAGAATTGTAAATTTCTTCTCAAAGAAAATAACTATAAATTTTAATATAATAACTTAGAACTATAACACATCTATTAAAAATTATAAAAATTATGTATTTTTTTTTTTTAAATTTAGCCTATTAAACTGTTTAAATAAAAAAAATACCTCAGTAAAGAGTCACTATTTACCTATTCTTTACAAAAGTCGTCGTCTTTGGCTACAACCATATTGTGAAGCAAGTGATCTGAGTTTTTAATGAGTATTTAGCCAATTACACCGCCGTTTAGGAAAAAGTCAACGACTTTAAACTGTGTATGTCCTTGTCATTTACGCTTTGTTAGTTGCGGGATCATGCGAGTAACGTCTCTTTTGCAACTATAATTTTCACCTTTCTAAAGCCATCACAATGTATTAAATACTAATTGGCATGACACTCAAATGACCATTTGGATAAAATTTTAATTAAATTGTATTTAAAATGAAATTGAAATGAAGTATTTGAAGTGTATTTTAGACCAAATCACTGTTCATCGAGTCAAATTGGGGTATTAAAATACTTGGCCAATCAGCCCCTAAGTCTCACGGACCTTACATGGTGTTACCTTGACTAAGATTAATTACTTATTTTAATTTATTAGATTAGAACTTTAACGGTTGAAATTAAATAATTTACTATATTTTACATTAATTGTTACCATGGAATGTCGCTCGTGTCACATGAGATGTTGTGTTACATGTTGCTATAACAACCTACATCGATTAATATATTTAAAATATATTTTTTTAAATATCTTTATTCTTTAAAACACATTCTTCATATATTCAATACCGCAATTAACAAAATTAAATTCTTTTAAAAAATCAATAATTAAAATTAAATTAAAATATTCTCCAATGTAGGAGATTAAACAAAAAATAAAAATCAGTACTAAAAATTAAATTATTTAAATTTTTTTGAAAATTTTAATTTATGGTTCATATGAATGTTATCCTCTTTATCGTTAATTATCAACCTTAATTTTGAGTAATATAAATAATTGTAACTAATTATAATTTTTAAGATTATAATTCTCTTATAAATTATATAATATGTGTTTAATTATTTTTTAAAAAAATTAACGAGAAAAATAAATTTAAATAACAAGTAGTGGTTGAGGGCGATAAAAACCAATAGTAGGGTGCGATATAGAGCAATGATTGAGTCTGATCGAGATCAATGTGCATGTGTTAGATGTGGATGCATTGACTTACAATAGTCAGGACGATACCTTGACTGACAGTAGAAAATTTGAAGTCTCATAAAGGTCCTCCTATATTTAGAGAGTCTGAAGAGACCCCAATCTTAACACATATTATCTAATTTTTATTTAAATAGTATGTGGTTTAGTTTATGCTTTTGTGTTGAACCGTCTAATTTTAGTATGTATTATCTAGTTTTATAACTATATTGTCTAATTTTATAAATGATCTCGTTTAATTTTATTACTTATACATAAATTTCAATCGGTGTAATCTATATTGTCTAGTTTATAAGAGTAATTCTCTGGTTTTTACATGATATTAAAATTTACACTATTATTTAGTTTTTACATCATATTGTTTAATATTTACTTGACTCGTTTTAATGAATCCGGCTCAAAAAGACCCACGAAAAATCATCTAAATTCAAATTGTGAAAAATGTATAATTGTCTAGTTAAATTATTTAAAGGAATTTTCGAAACTCTCTAAAATGTAGAGATCTCTCACCATACGGACTCTTATTCAATTATTCAACTCTATCTTTCAACACGGACAATTGCAAATTAACACGGACAATTACAAATTTGCATTAAGATATGATTTATGTTCTGACTTCAATAATCACACTTGTCAATGCGCTAATCGAAAATTATGCTAGAAAATTTCTTTATGAACTAGTCTAAGTTATGGTTTGTTCGACTTAATGGTGTACCCACTCCAGGTTCAATTTTTCCCTAATTTATTCATGTTGGCTAGTTTTTTTAATGTTGTATTGTCACAAGTTGGTGTCGTAGTTATGATAGTTAGTACTTAAAATATGGATTGGCATCACTAAACTTTGCAACAAGTTTCTAATGTATTGGTGATAGCTCCTCTTATTGTTTGTTGAAGTTGTCAAACTAATTAAGCAGAGTAATAATCAATTCATATTAATTATAGATGCGTGGTTGGTTCACAACATGCCCAGGTCACATAGAACATTTCTTTCATGTCAATTTGTCAACAACTACGAATCAATAATCAACAGTTAAATATCATAACTATTATAGGGTAACACCTCCTAAGATATACCGTCTCTATAACAGAGGATATCAATGTACATATCTAATTAGAAAATATGACATGTTTAAGCTAAAATTCTATAAAGGTCACATATTAATTAATGTGTAGATAACGATATTTAAAGTTAGAAATGTAATATATGTAAATAAACATGAATTTATCCAGTCTTACACATTAACATTCTTGAATCTTGAAAGTTTGTGAGGGCTTGGAATACAAATTTGATTAAAGAGATTTATATAAGATACGTATTTGATTGTGAATTTGGCTGGATCGGATGGCACGTTCCGTCTATACGTGCAGCCTACATCTCCATGACTCCATTTACTTATGCCTGGTAAGATTATTGGCATTGTTTACATTCACATCATTGTCATATTCGTGTTTATGCCAGTGCAGTCTTGTATTCACACTTCCAATTGGACTATAATACAGCTGATATACATGTGTCATGTGTGTCCACAAAGATTAGGGAGACAATGGGTAAGGTTTAACAAACATATCAAAATTGTGCAAGGCAAACACTGATTACTCGATCATGATTGTACACGTACATTTTATGTGATATTGTCTATTTTAATTATGTGTCTATATTCACTTTTACGATTACGTACAATGTGAGAGTATACATATTTTTATATATCATTAGTGACAACGAAACATAAATCAATTGGTAAGACGCTTCACTTCCACTTATCTTCAAGTAACACTTTAACCTTTTAAAAAATATAATAAATTTGCATTACATGCAACAATCAATAATAACTATAACAGATACCTTTCATTAGTAAAATATTTTCCGGTTGAACTAGAGTTGACAAATGTTCACCTTTAAAATCAATCAGAAGGTATACCCTGTTTATTTCATAGGGTTAATTTTTACTAGTGATATTGTAAAATGATTTAAAAACAATACCGCAGTAGCCAGCTTGTGCTGTCCGAGTCTACACTGGAGTCTGGACTACTGCCTTTTGCTCTTTATGGACCAGGCCGCCTTTCATTATACTGTCTTTCTATCAGGCCTAAACCCATCTAAAAGTTTGGAATCGGCCCAGTCGTTTTTTCACAGTGTACAATCTTCACACTACTCGTGATTTGTGAATGGTTTATGTTTCAATTGCTTCGAGATGAAAATTTCGATTACAAATTCTCAAAAAGTGACAAGTTTACAATATTTTTACTCACTTATATAGTACAAAGTTCCGATTCTAATGGGCTTATTGAGAATTGGAAAATACTTTCGGACTATTTAAATGGGCAATTATCGATTTAAATTGCTTCCCAATCGGTCCCTAAATTCATGTTATCTCGTCAAGTTAAAAATTTATATGTTTCAAACATCTCTCCGGTTCCATTACTCAATTTTAAACATGGATTGAAGATCATGAAGTGTAATCCTCTACAATCAACCCACATGGTCCAGAAAACCCGAACCAATCAAACAAAAAAAGAAAAGGAAAACACAACCTTTGAACAGCTAGCTTCACCCCCAAAAGAAGAGCCATTGAAACCTTTCTTCTCCAACCAGCAAACAACAGTCAACAATGGCGATTCCAAGTCTCAGAACCTCAACAGTTCTATTGCTAGCACTCGTAAGCATTTTCTCTGTGGTTGAATCTCGAAGCAACACGAACCATGTCTATTCCCCTTGCGGCGACGCCTCCGTCCAGAGGTCCGACGGATTCACCTTCGGGATCGCCTTTTCTCAGAGATCCTCCTTCTTCCTCAACAACAACAACTCCCTCCAGCTATCTCCGTGTGACCGCCGTCTACAACTCGCCAATTCCAACTCTCAGCTCGCCGTTTTCCGCCCTAAAGTCGATGAGATCTCGCTCCTCACCATCAACACCTCCTCCAATTTCTTTCCGGTACCTTTTTCTACTCATTCTCAATTTCAATTGATTGATTGATTCATTCATATACGATTGTTAATATTATTCTCTAGTGAACTAGTATTATTTTGTTAATTTCAAATTGTGCATTTCTCACATTGAGAAGCTTGTGGTGGACTATTATTGTGTAGCTTTGACTGTAAGATCTTATGGTTTTTCTGTTGATGAGTAGCTGTAGTGGTGAATAGGAACTGGATTAACTACTGGCTTGGATGAATCAATGTGTGCCATAGCGGTTTTCGTATCTCAGATGTGACAGTGACACTGTTGTCGAGTTGCATATTATTGATGTGAACTTCTTGTCTTAATGTGTATGCATATGTTCGCTCCTCCTTGCGTAGTTATCCCGTTTCCTGGCTGTTGAGTAGTATTGTTTATGATTGGAGAGCCTGAGAGATATATGGAAAATATCTTTAGTTTAGCTCCCTATGCGCATTGCCATGATTGGGATAACAAATGTATTGAGCAACTGTGGTAGGGGAGGTGTGTGGTGATTACTGATTACAGTAAAACGATGGGTATTCCCTGCTCAGGAGTAGTGGAGACTGGAGAGAATCTTATATAGAGATAGCTCTGTGGAATTCCGCAAGGAGTATGGCCGATAGATAGTTTCTTCCCTTCTCATGCTTGATTTAAACCAATTACTATTTCTTATAGTTACTGGAGCAAATAGGAGTTCAGTTGGAGAATATCGTTAACTTAATGGAAATGAAAACGGGGCATTTCTTATGATTATGGGGCTTGGGCTATTCTTAGGAAAGTTATGAACTCGTGAATTCCGTGTGCAATGTAATTCCAGATTCTTATTGAAATCAGAAATGCCATCTGAAGCAAGGAAAAGGTGGTGGAAGTTGGATAATTGCTTGATGGATGCATGCCACCTATGCCAGAAGCAAGTCCATACTCCATATGTACTTTGCTTTATAATAAGCGTGTAAATAGGCTGTGTCAAATATTCAAATTGGAGAAGAATGCTTGGTTTCATTCAGATGGTTTTATCGAACCTCCTGTTAGATGTGTTTTAGCCTTGAAACACAGTATGCGTCTGATTTATGATAATATAATTAAATGATAACTTTGGTATAGTTCTTGAGTTTGAGAACCAAGCATTTTAACTTGTTTGTTTATGTAAATGTTTTAGCACTTGTTCGGCAGGCCTCCATTAAATTGCATTCAGCTTTGCTATTAATCAGAGAAAAGTGCAAGGCATGAGTTGTTACTCTTCCAATTATGTTATTTCTCATTTTCTTGTCATCCTCCTAGGATACTTTTGGAGGCTATATGGTAGCATTTGCCG
Organism: Plantago elongata; assembly: GCA_036897095.1. Taxonomy (NCBI): domain Eukaryota; kingdom Viridiplantae; phylum Streptophyta; class Magnoliopsida; order Lamiales; family Plantaginaceae; genus Plantago; species Plantago elongata. Next base: position 16,108 of record JAYMSP010002077.1, read on the forward strand.
GCAGAAGATATGCTGCAAGGTCACCTCCTGCTTTTGTTGCTAACAGTTCATATATTGTCACCAGCTTTACTCTGGTAAGAACTAAGAAGCTGGCCTCTACCATTTTGTTTCAACCAAGAATATTCCATCTTCTCATGCGACATCTAAATTTCCACTTTGATGTAGGTCCATGAATTCCGAAAGGGGAGGCTGCAGAACTTGTACTGGAAAAGAGATGGCTGTGCTTCTTGCTCAGGAAACTCTAGTTTCGTCTGCCTTAACGGTCAAGACTGTGCCATCAGAATTAATACCTGCATTGATCGAGGGGGACGTCAAGACTGTAACATTGGGATACAACTGGCATTTTCTGGGACCGACAAGCATGAGTCAGTTTTCAACTCATGGTATGAAGTTGCGAATCTCCGTCAGTACTCTCTCTTCCAACTATATTCCAATGTCAGAGGTTCTATCACCGGATTATTTTAATTTTATGCAAGACAAGTTTAGGTTTCTTGGTGCTGTAATTTCCGATGTACGTTGGTTTTGTATCTTCAGAGTGTGTATTGGTTGTGTGAATTCAGTTTCTTCAGCTGTTGCAGTTGGCTGCCATTCTTTTTGTAATATAATCCTGAAGTTTAATTTGATAACTACTTCTCTAATGAGAATCATGGTTGTGTTTGAAATCTATGACTAAATCAAATCTGATGTAGAAATCCCTGATTACCCCCACTGTATGATCATGCGAATCATCTTCCTAAAAGAGATGGATTCGCGCTGATTGATTCTTACAATACTGAACTTAATTGTTATGATTCATAGATCATAGGTACAAAAAGATTGTGACAGAAAACGAGTAGTATGTACTACATTTATCAGGAATTTGAAACCTGATTACCTGAGAATAATCTACTGATATTTGTAGTAGTGTTGTTGAGGCCAACATATCAAGCAGTCATGAGGGTCCTTACGGTTATTGTCAATAAAATGTAACTATAAAAAAAGAATTCATGATCACCTATCTACACAATTGAACTGTGTTTATTCACACAACAAGCTTAATGGAAAAATAATGTCAGTTAAGATGTCTTCGATCTTTAATCTTGATGTTCCAATGTTTATCAGGAGACCTCTCCTTCTTCGCTCTTTCTCTGTAAATTAGAATCCTAGCCTTCAACTCAGAACTCAATTTGCAAAACTGCCTCAGCTTCCCAGGCATGCCATCATACACTTGCCACCACCTCTCGTTCGCTGAATCACTGGCAAATTTTCGAGATTCCGGCTTGTCCCAGTTACAGTCATAGTCTCTGTAACATCTCCAGGGTTTCACACCGAGGTAATGCAGGGTGTACACGTCTTGCGGGACTCGGTGCATGAGATCACTAGGTGAATCAAAGAACTTGAGATGATTAACCTTAGCAGGAAGCCTATGCCACCAAGTGAATATCTCATTCAAGAACCCCTGATCACCCCCATTGTATGTTTCGATGACCTCCTTCTTCCTCATTAAGGTCTCAAATGTACACTTTGATGGCTCCACTAACATCAACCCGGAGTTGAATATGTGCAGACCGTTTTCAACTGCTGAGAGTTGTGGGTAAATGAAGAAATCGTCCAAGTTTCTAGACACTATAAAGTCAGAGTCTATGAACATAACTTTGTCATACTCAGTGAGTTGCCATATCCGGAGCTTGCTATAGTTCCATTCATTGTAGGCGTTTTTATGTGCATGTGGACTTCGTATGCGATTGATACGCTTGGTTTTCCATCCGGCTGATCTGAGTCCTTTTAGTGACTCTGCAGATATGTATTCATCAGCTAGCAAAACTAGGTCTTTCGTCGAGTTTGATGCGATTATGCTCTGTGCTAGAGCTATTGCACCGCAAACATAAGCTTCTGAAGAATGGAGCACGGTCACATAAGCCTCTCTTGCCTGACGGAAGGTGTAACCATATGTTCTGGCTTTGTTGTTCACTTGAATCCTCCACAGTTCTTCGGTTGCTGTCAATAAATTCAAAATTTCAGTTGACATAAACTCAGTTTCTTCTTCACTTTGTTATACAGCAGCACCAAAAGAGGAATTATCTAGAAGTGTGCTTAGTATCTTCATGTAATAGTAGTGTCACATTAAGTAATAGTACTAGCATAAGTATAATGGTAAGTGTCACTTCTAAACCTGGAAAATAGGATGAATACAAGTATGAGGGAAACCATGAAACTGACCTGATTGCGAAAATGGAGGAACAAGCTGACATGATCCCACAGGCATAAGCATCTTCTGTCTGATCCTACTCAAATTTGGTCTGTAGACCCAAAAATTTCCATCACTCCATACAAGCTCATCACATGTGAAAATCTCCCTCATAGAGCCACATGATGAGCCAATAAACACAGCTAAAACCGGTCTATTAACCCCATTTTCCTTCCCGTTCCTACTTCTCACTAGCAAGTTAGCTACCACCAAATTTACTTGCAACCTATAAACATCCCTCAAACCATGAGCCCCATCACCTTCTGTACAGTTCACCCTAGTAACTACCACATCCAACTGCTCATAATCCTCAAATTTCGGCATAGGGATATCTGGACACTTTGAATCTTTCTCATCAATCCACGTGGGGAACAGGTCCGCCCACTTAAGGTCCTCACGCACAGGGTCAAACTGCACGTTTACCATCTCCGCACTTGGGTGGAATTTCTCCATTTCACCATCCATGTTCACTAACCCGATTTTCATACTCTTGTCCCCAACCACTTCCGCTACAACACCGTACCAGTCTGGAATTATTACATCACCAGAGTAGTAGGCAATTGGCCTTTGAAACCTGCCAAGAAACTGTTTCAAGTAGATGATGGCAGTGAAACATAGGATGGCAATCAAGAAGAAAATGAAAGAATAGCTATAGTGCTTTGGTTTGTGAGACTTGGAAGCCATTCGTTTTTAGTATATGGTCAGAAATTATGTTTTAGCAGTTCATGTATATGATATGATCAGGTTATTGTAAAGAGTATTCTTATGCTTAGGTTCAACTACAGAAGACAAGTGCATGGTTGCACGTTGAATGATAAACTAATTAGTCGTTTCTAGGTATTAGTACTATTTTGCCGTTTCAAACAACGCGGATGCCATGTTGCCATATTTTCTAACTAAACGTTTCCAACTCCGATAAGCAGGCCGGATTTTGGTAATATATAAACCCACTTAACTTTGAAGTATACATTTATTCTTTAAAATAAATATCATTGTATCAATCGTTATGGTGAAATCGAGAGAATAAGATCATGTAAATGATGATATCATCCCTTTCACAAATCCAAATCCCCCAGGACCCACCACCCGGGCTAGCTCGGGACTCCGTAAAAATGAAAATATTGTATTTACTTAAAAAAAAATTTTTTTAATGTATGTAATTGTAAATGATTCTTTCCGTTTGGTTTGAAAAGAAGTTTTGCTATACACAAATTCATGATATTTGGATTCATATTAAGAAAAGAGTAATTAAAATGGTGTTTGGGTAGAAATATTATGTTTGGTAGTATTTGATGAAAATTATATGGTATTTGATATTGAAATATTATATTTAGTACGAAGCACCTATCTTTTAATTTTTAATGATGTACAACGGTATCACTCCCAATTTACATTATAGTATATATACATGGATAATATCGAAGTTCTGCAATTGCATACTTAATTAAATTAAATGGGATATTTGTAATACAAATGTAAATTAGAGTTTAATTAAAAAAATCAACATGTCCTTCCCAAAATATTTCAAGCTCTAATTTATCAAAAACTAAATAAATTCATCATCAAAATATACACAATGTTGTATGTCTTCCTTCCACAACTAATTCATTATAGTTCGAGCCTTAATTCAACCCCAACAAAATAAATTTATCATTAAAAAATCAATTTATTCTTCATATTTTTCATTTAAATTAAAACACATAAACTCGTACTAACATATATACTAATTCAACTTAGAAAATGATAATTTTTAATTTCATATTCGTCTTTTATAATATGCCTAGCGTATTATATTAAATTCATAGTCGGGTCGTATATTATGAATGGAAAATTTGGAGTCAAGTAAAATAATTATATTAATATTAAAATTCGCAGTGTGAAAGTACTAATGTATCCCCATTCAAATAATACTATATGTATATGATTTCGCACAAAACTTAATTATTATATACTGTGGTCAAGTGGTAAGTTGTTTGTCCTAAACTCCTAATTAATAGTATGATTAGTCCCACGTCCTGGGTTCACGACCTAACAGGAGCATTGTTTTCTTGTTTATTTTTAAACTTCTTCTAAATGTCATGTTCTCTTTTTTTTTTTTAAATCAATAATTTCTTTTTATAATTCATTCTCCTTTTTCTTTTGTTTTTTATATTTTATTTAATCATTTAAACTTCTTCTAAATGTCATGTTCTTTTTTGTTTTTTTATATGTTAATCAATAATTTCTTTTTATAATTCATTCTCCTTTCTTTTTTGTTTTTTATATTTTATTCAATCATTTCTTTTTATAATTCATTCTCCTTTCTTTTTTATTTTTTACATTTTATTCAATCATTTCTTTTTATAATTTATTCTCCTTTTTAAAGTTTTGGTGTTTTACCTCTTTCACACGAAGTTGGTAAGACTCTTCACCTCTAACTAATAGGTCAGGAAGTTCGAGTCACGTGTTTCAAAAAAAAAACAAATCTCTTTCAGACAAATAAATAATTGATAAAATAGAAAAGTAAAATTATATGATATCATAAACAATATGTTAGATTATGGTAACTTTTTAATGTATTGTTAGATGTATAACTTTTCGAGGTTTCTGAATATTATTTCTGTGTTTGCCTCTGATGATATGTACAAAAATGGTATCAACAATATGGAAATAATATAGAGAAGAGTTTGATTTATTTCTGGTGAATATCATTATCCGACAGAGTACGGGTTGAATGGCTTGGATACATGATGAAGAAAAAAATAGACAGACGAGATGAATTGCCGATGAATTACTTATGAAATAATCCTATACATTTTTTGGTAACAAAATGTAATTAGATAAATTGTATTTTTGGCCAAATATCATATTTCAATAATTCACTCTATGTGGATATTTTTAAATGGCATTTTGAAGAATAAATCTTGCAGATCAGAAACTCAGGCATTTGTTATGTTTGGGGTTTTAGAGGGCTTTGGTATTTCATACTTGTGCAATTAAACATGGAATTTTAGTTGGTGTTTTTCAAATACCATTACAAAACGTCTAGTTGTCCCAGTTTAATTTGTTGTCTTTATCGAACTCAGGTTCAATTTCTTGGGAGAATTCATTGGACGGTATGTGCTTGGAAATGACAATTATAAAAACGATCGATATACCATGTACATTCTATGATACAATAATAACTATATCATGTGCACTAAAGAAAAACGACTGATGTATCATTACACTCTATGATGTATTATTTGATTGCATCATATATTTTAAGGGTAAAATTAGGCGATATTTGAAAAAATCATTTATGGTCAAATTGGGCCCTGGGACAAATTTTCTCCAATTCCTACGGCTTAAATGTTATTGATTCATTTTTATATTCATATAATCTTTTTAGTGAATTATTGTTTCATTTTATTTTCATATAATTCTGTTTGCAAAATATTTTCTTAAATTTTAATCACTATAAAGTTCAATAAAATTTGAATCAAAGACCTCTTTTCGGTAAATTATTGTTTTATTTTTTATTTTCATATAATCATTTCGACAAATTATTTTTTAAATTTTAACCACTACTTTTTTTAAATTCAAATCATTCATATTATTACAGAACCATGAAATAAAAGTTTTCCGAAATCATTCATATTATTACAAACCGCAAAATAAAATTCTTCCATCCCGTTATATCATACTAATTAAGCCTCGCCTTCGCCTTCAGAATCATCTTCGGAATCATCTTTGTCTTCACCTAAGATACGAGAAAAATCACAGTTGGAATTTACAAATTCAAAACTATGCATGCTGTAATACTTAGTTACTTTATGAGCATCGGCACAAACTATGCCCACCCATGAACCCTTCTTTCTCTAGCGGATGAGGCGTTGTGCTTCACTTTTACAGCACATGTGCACTCGATGACCACGTAAACTAGCCTTCAGTCTATTCTTCTCCTTCTTCAATTCCTGAACCTTACTGGTCTACGTCCTCGAGAGACAATATTTTCTTGTCCTTCTGTCGATTTGAATTGATCAAACAATCGATCGTAATTCACGAACTCGTCGTGAATAGGATTTGGTTTTTGTTCCATTGATTTAGAGAAAGAAGTAGAGAGTGAATATGAGAGTAAATTTTAATCACCATGTTTACAAATTTCAATAAAATTTGAAGCAAAGTAGGTTCTTCTGACTGATACCAAACAATTGATTAGATTTTTTTTATCTGACGGTAAATATGAAATTATCAAAGGCTACTAGTGATTTTCATATCACATGTAATCACCATTTCACCTTATGAATATTTCACCTTATGAATATTTAAATTAAAATACTTTCAACTAGAGAAAACTAAAAATAAAGTCTAGCACTTTGAACTGAAGAAAATTAAGCCTTCACTCTGGTAATGATCCATTAGACCTGATATACTACTTGTGTACTTGTAGACATAACCCCAAAATCTTTCTTTTGTTTAAGAGAAAGTTCAAACTTTTTCATTACTAAAGGTAAAAAGAGGTCACAAAAGCTGGTCAAAGCGGATGATAAACCATATACATGCTTTGTTAAAGAGATTGGCAGGCAAAACTTAGAATGTCGATTGAAGGCACAAATGGACCGAGCCAATATATTAATAGGGACATGAACATTGAAACTGCAAATGCAACCCTGAAACTAGGGACTATGGTAGAGAATGAATCTAAAATGAACCTGGAATGTGGTGATTTTGTGCTGGTATGAGATCTCGTTCTCTAAAATTGGCCATCCATCTAGAGACGAAGTACATTCATCCCTGCCAGTAGGGGTGAACATCGGTCCAAGCCCGGACCGAACCGAGCCCGACCGATTTTGGCTCGGACCGAATTTTAGTTTCTCCACCCCGAGTCCCGGATCAAAATTAGTTCGGTCCAGGCTCGGACCGAACCGATTTTCTTGGTACGGTCCGGGCCAGGACCGACTAGGATCGGAGAAATTAAAAAAATACCAAAGAAAAAAAGGGAAAGTCGATCCGCTCCTGACTCCAGTTCGAATTCTCTTCTCTACCATTCCAAGGTTCAAAATGAAAATTAATCGCCATGATAGTCTAAGGAGCAAAGGTGTTGAAATGGAGGAGCAGATTTGAAGATGGAGCCGTTGTGGCGGAGGAGGAGCAGATATGAGGAGGTGGAGTTGGGCGGAGTAGAGAAGATGGAGGCGGAGCGGCGAAAAGTGAGGTGGAGGTGTGAGGTGGGGCATAGGGGCGGAGGTGGAGGTGTGATGAGGGGCGGAAGGTGGGGGTGCGTGAGGGACGAAAGTGGAGGTGGATGGAGAGAAGGTGGAGGATTAGAGAAGAGAGAATGAAGCTAGGTTTTGGAAGAAATTGGGGCTGTATATATGTTAGGTAGTATGAATAAATGATAACAAATTTAGTAACTATGTAGCACTTCGGTCCATTCGGTCCAACATGCAGTTTTTTAGTTTTTGGTCCGGACCGGACCGAAGATCGATTTTCTCAAATATTTAGGGCCGAGGCTGGCCCGAGGACCGATTTTTCGGTCCCGTTCGATCCGGTCCTATTTTGCTCAGCCCTACCTGCCAGTATAACACATAACAAAGACATGCCCCGCCATTGCGAGCATATATGTAATGAGCATCTTATGGTCGTTGTGATTTATAACAAACGGAATGCTAGAACTTGTCAATGCCACCAATATGCTAGTTGCCCAATATATCACGCCATGTAAATCCTCAGAGCTGACTCGATCTCACTAAACTCATCCTCTCTAAGAACGAGTAGCGTAGACGTGTCATCATCTATAGTGTCAAAGACTAGTAGTTGAGAGGAGTTAATAATTAAAACGATCTTATCAACTGCAACCCTGATTTTAGGTACTTTTCATAAATAAATGAGTCAAAATATGCATTTCTATGCACTATATCGGAGATCACAATCCCGACTCCAAATAGGTTTCACAACGTGTCTGGAATGCCAAATGAACCACTGATGGACAAAAAGTCGCGGATCGAGCCCCAAAGTAAGCAAGGCGATCACCCTTAAGGCCTGAATGCAGACAGAGATGACTGCACCAGGAACTCCGGCTACCACATCATTAATTTAACCGGAAAATTGACCGGAGTACATAAATTTCGAGGGCGGTTGTTGTAGTGTATTGAAATTGTTGTTGTAGTGTATTGAAATTGGACAAGGTCGTTCTACTGTATCAAAAATTGAACTGTCTCATTGTAGGTTACTAAAAACAAAATTTTGCCATTTTTTCTTACAACTACCTAATTAAAATATACTCCCTTTGATCTTTTAAAGCTTCCTAACTTTTTTTTTGGCGTTCCGTTATAAACTTTCTAACCCATAAATGAAAAAAAAATTCCCCACTAACTAATTTTTTATTATATCTCTTTCCTACTTCATCATTATTTTATTCAATCTCTCTTACTTTATCATCCACTTACAACTTTACCAATATGATAGCCCACACAAACTATTAAAATATTAGTTTACCTTAATTTAAGAGAAAGTAAAGAGGTAGGAATGTTTTATTGGAACGGAGGGAATAATTTTCATGCATTTCATTATATATCTTTTAAACAAATTTAAACTAAATAATAAAAATATTCAGGATCAACCATTAATTTAATACATTACATTAAAATACAAACTATATTTTTTAAAGCACGATTACATTAAAAATATTCAAGACCAACTATTAATTTAATACATTATATTAAAAATACAAACTATAAAATATTTTATAAAACACGTTGATAAACACACATGTACTATTTCAACCAAACATTTTGATAACAACTACAAAATTTAATGGCATTTTAGTCATTTCACAATGCAATGCTAAAACACAACCACAATCACGTTTCAGAAATCGTACTCTTGCTATCCTATGAAACACTCCATGTGAGAGTTGGATTTTCATAGTAAAATGATCCTAAAGAAAGAAAGTAAGTAAGAAAGAAAAACGGTCCTTTTTTTTTTTTCTTTTTCTTTCTTTCAAATCATTTCGTGGCATCAAAGATTACCATCACTAAGGAGTAGGAGTATGTTAAAGTATTGCAGAATGTGGTTCAACTGACATGGTGTGTGTCACAAGATACGAACTAGATTCATGCTACCAGTAGTAAGTAGCAAGAAGAAACGGTCATGAATCTGTCTTTTTCTCAAGGAAACGGGTATTGGGACCCTTGAGACGTGTGAGCCTCTACAAAAGAAGAACGAGGAGTAGTTATAGTTGTGAAAGCCTACCATATCTTCTTCCATAAGATATTGAGTAATGTCGTCGTCAAAGCCCAACATTCCACATTTCAACTAACATTAGTCATGTTTATTCATCTTAGGCCTCAGCTTACATTTTTTTAATACAAATTAGATATATTCATCTTAGGCCTTAGCTTACTTGAGGTAACACAAGATTAACTCATCAATCATCATTGTGTCTTACTTTTTCTATGTTGGAGACCCGATGAAGACTAAAATTATATATATATATATATATTTTTTCTTTTTAAACAGTTAAAGAATGCCCAAACTCCCTATTAATTAGAGTTGAAGTGTCTTACAAACTAAGTTACACTACATTATCGATTATATTATTATATATTCAAGTTTATAATTGATGTAATTGTTATTTTTTACTTTCTGACTATATACTAACAAGTAAACTAGTTGATCGTTATAAAAATAATTAATATATCAATTACATACATCAACATATTCTTTTGATAAACTTGTAAACAAACTTATTAGATTAACCAACTTATCAACTACAAATTATACATTTATATAATAAATTTTATTTTAAAAATGAACTTATTGAATTTATAAACAAGTACAAACACATACTATATTTGAAAAATAATAGCTATTTGGGAGAAAAATCACACTGGACCTTAGACTATCTTCAATGGTGATGGGCCGAAGCGTCGTTTTTGCTCCAGTGGTGACGTGTCGTCGTCGCCACGTCATCAAAATTTTTAATTTTTTTAATTTCTTTTACATATTATTCATATTATAAGAGTGCTTAGATGTTGAAATTAATGAAATTGCATTGTTTTAAGTCGTTTTATAATTTATTTAAGGTTTAAAATAAAAAAGAAATTATTTTGTTAAAAATATATTTAATATATTATAATAGTGTTTAGAAGTCAAAATTAATAAAATTGAATTATTAGAGGTTGTTTTACAATTTTA